>JASDQU011376479.1:0-24326 GCA_032191745.1 Picea mariana
CGTGCTTTATCCAAGGGCGACTCATGATGCTGCCAATAAAGAAAATACTTTTCCCATCCTCTTTTTGGGGTGTATTTGATTTTTTTTTTTCTTTTTGATGATTTTGAAAAAGAATAAAGGAATATTATGTTACAATGGAGGAACGAGTACAAAAAACATACAAGCTCAAGGCACAAGGACAAGACTGATGTTCTAGGGAAATTGTACTCAGGAAAAATCCTCCAGTGGCCAAAGGTGTTAAGATGCAAAGGAAAACTGTTACTAGGCTGATGGGTAAAGGATGCAAATGCGGTTGATAGAACACACAATGGTAACGTCCTTCGATGTAAGTTTAACAAGCCCAAAGAAGGGAAGCTCGATGGTTTTTCATATTTAGAGAGTCTGAAAAAGCATAAAAGGAAACTCCATTGGGGTACCTTTTTCGTCAATAGTCTAGTCGGTTCGAAAAAGGGATAAACTAGCACCGATTAGACGTCAATTCAAAACCATTTTAATGAGTGTGAAAAGGACAAGATCACTCGGCTATTTTTTCACTTTTAAGGAGTCTGAAAAAAGCTTAACTATGAACTCCGTCAGGAATGTTCTTCTGGACCATTTTAACGAGTGTGAAAGAATAAGGTCACTCAGCGATCTTTTCAATTTTAGGGAGTCTGAAAAGAGCTTAACTATGGACTCCAGGGGGTTTCTTTTTTATAAATTTAGTCCCTCAAGCCCGAAAAAGGAATAAAATTATACCTGAGGATACTCTTCTAAAGAATGGACATTCAATAGAGTATTCCTTTGTTCGTACAGTTGACTATCCGGACCGAAAAAGGGGTAAACTATTGCCAGATAGACGTGACTTCAAATTTCAGTTTAATGAGCGTGAAAGGTCACAAGATCGCTCGGCAATCTTTTCATGTTTAGAGGGTCTGAAAAGGGCCTAAAAGGAGACCCGTTATGTTTTGGGAGTCTGGAGGGTAAGACAAAGAGTGAAAAAGACCCATGCGAATGAGGCTCAAACTCGTATTTAGGAAAGACTACACGGACTCCCGAGCCTACAGTGTTGTTAGAAACGACATGGACACCATAATGCAACCAGGACCTACCTAGGGCATCCATGTTTCGGTAAGCTCTACCACCAAGTTGTGACACTTCTAGAGCAGATATGACGGTTCCGTGCCACAACTGGATGGGATCGATCCTATATCATAAGAGCAAAAGGCAACGAGATGCAACAGTCAGGATGAAATCCTACCCTATATGCTCAAGTTGAATTTTAAACAATTTTTTTTTTTTTTATGGACCGTCAATATATATATTTTTATTTTTTGAATCTCAATAAAAATTGTCCCAATACCTGATCAAATCCCTCCCATATAACTCTTGGATCACTCTACATGGTATTTGGTATAAAGAAACTGATAAAGGGGCCCAAAAAAGTGACAAAAAGAGGCCAAAAAGTCTATAAATAGAAGCTGGCAGCTCATTATCACCATTGCTGATTTGGAAATTGACTCTGGAGCCAAAAGACCCCCTTTGCCAAAGATCGTGATTCCAGGAGCTACGATGGACGAAACAGACTTCTGCTTGGACCAAGTATGTACAAACTCCCTTATCTTGCAATTCAATACTTCATTTATTACATTTAAGTGTGTTTTGGGGGGGGGTGTCGACCTCAAAGAGGTCGGCCCTAGGCAAACACGGGCTGTCTAGGGACAGCCCGCGGGTACCCGCGGGCAGAGCAAATCCTGCCCATGGGTACCCGCGTAATGAAAAAAATGGTTTAAACAAAGTACCGATCCCCCCTTTTTGCTTTGTTGTGTTGGCAGGATGTATGTTCAGTGGAGGGAGAGGGAGCACGAGGCCGCTAATGAGTTAGTGGCCGCAGATCCAAACGTTATGGCTGTGCTGACGCAGTGTGGTTTAGTGAAATTCTTTTTGTGTCCGTTTATGCACGCGCAACCAAGGCTACTGAACGCCCTGGTTGACTATTGGCACCCTGATGCAGAGGCTTTTATGATAGAGGGGCAATCCTTGGTGCCCACCACCGAGGATATTTATTTTTTGACTGGCCTCTCGAGCAGGGGGGAACCAGTCAACTTTCATACTTTTTCTGCGGGGCCGAGCAAAGTCTCGGAGCTAATAGAGGAGTATTGTGACGCTGGGACCGATCAGAGATCTTCTTCGGTACCCGTTAGTAGGATTACTAGCCTCGCCCTTCAAACTATTTTATCGCTCATTGGGCAGATTACCGGCTCCGCAGCCATGCATCAGGCTTCACGCGCACAGATGAACCGTGCAATCCAGTGCATGAATGCACAAATTTTTGATTGGAGTACCACACTACTAGCGAGCATGACAGGTCAGTTGACAGCTTGCAGACAGCGGACACACAGGAACTTCGGGTTTGGGACCATCTTGTGTTCATTTTTCTTTGAGAGAGTTCCATGTTTTAGTCCTCGGTTGACAGTACGAGGACATCTGGCTACTTTCCCCGTAGTATGCAGATGGGCAGCGTTGCTGCCGCGACAGGGTGGTGGAAGGACCGTAGAGGCCTTCAACGTCAACTTTTTTGCTTGGCTGTCACGATAGATCCTAGTTATTGAGGACTACCCATACGCGGGGATTGAATTCTCCAGAGATCCAGCGATACCAATGCCTCCTGGTGAGGAGCGAGGGGAGATGGGTAAGTCTCCACCCATAGATTTTTTTGTTTGCATATGTAATTTTTATGTCTTTTCGATATATATATCATGTTTTTGTATACCAGAGTTTTTGATGGGTGAATGTTCATTGCATGCAGATGTGGGACCCGTGTGACCTGCCGACTATGCACGGAACAGGCGTCTCCCACGGCCAGAAGCCGTAGCTGCCGCCGCTGGAGGAGCAACAGTAGTCGGAAACCTCCCAGCAGGAGAGGCTGAGAGAGTCTTGAGGTAGATTGAGCGAAACTTTACTGCGCTCACTCGCATAGTTCCCATGGTAGAGATAGAGGACTTGCTGCCCTCCTTGCAGACTCATATTGTGGGGGTACCTCGGACATGGGCCCGATTGTTTAGGCGTTTGGGCCAGGCTATATATGATTATAACAGGGCCCATAGGCCCTGAACAGACTTTAGACTTTTATGTGCCACGAGCATTGATATGTATATATTTTTTGAGGGCATAAGCCCTAGTGACTCATTATTGTTCCCACTTTTTGAGGCACTTGCGCCCATCTATGTACTCTGAGGATTTTATGATGTTTATATATGGTTTTTATTTCTTTTTTGTGTCTTATGGATTATGTGTGCAAAAATGTATTTACATGTTTATGTTCATGATCTTTTTATATGTGGGCGAGATGCCAATCTAAAATGTGATTAGCTAGAGTATCTGTGATTTGATTTAGACTCCTAGGAACATGAAAATATGTAATATAATCAAAGTTGCGTTCCAAGAGACGTACCCTAAGGAATCGTCGGTGTAAAGTTGGGTCGTGAACCCAGTATATTCTGTTTAGCTGTGACACAACCAGTTGAGTGTCTAGATAGACCCGGAGACAAGAGATACCCAATGACAAAGCGCCACGAAGCAACTCAATAACTGCACTATACTCAACAACATTATTTGTGGTGTCACCTAAGCATATACCTACGGAAGATAACAACTGACCCTGTGGTGTAAAGATTACCCAAGCCACGGAAGCAAGCCTCTGCGTGTGTCGACTAGCACCGTCTGCATACCCTATGAACACCTCAGACTCACTTGACATCTGCCATATTGACGAAAGACAACATCAATGACACGTCCATAACACTTTTTAAAAGAAATGTAAAAAGGTAATAGTACAAAGACTATACATATGTTACAAAAAGTTACCCACAGTGACTGTTCTATGAGTAATACTTCTTTAGGTAGAGCCCATTTCTAGGCTCCGCCAAAGTATTCCCTTCAAAATCAACCAAACGATAAGCACCCTTCTTTAAAACCTCCTTAATAATGAAGGGTCTGAACCACACGGGTTTAAATTTTTCTGCCCCCAGGGGTTCCTTATCCTGGTCATAAACCAGGACAAGGTCGCCCTCAGAGAAAACCCGAGGATGAACGGACCTATCATATTGAAACTTGACCTTATGTTTATGAGCCTCGTTGGCCAGGGCCACATCATGACGCTGTTCATCAAGCTGCTCAAGGTGTACTAACCGTTCTTCGAGCAGAGAAGTGTCTGGCAATAACTGTACTGCCAATTTCAGAGATGGAATTTGACATTCGACGGGCAAGACTGCCTCCAGCCCGTAAATGAGTTGGAAAGGTGAGAAACCGGTTGCAGTCTTAATTGAGGTTCGGTAAGCCCATAATGCCGAGTATAACATCAGATGCCAATTTGACTTGGCTGAGTTGATAGTTCGCTGTAGAATTGTCTTAAGAGTTTTGTTAACAGCTTCCACCTGCCCATTGGCTTGGGGATAGTAAGGTGATGAGTGTTCCTTCCATAACCCAAGCTTTGATGTTAATTCCGACATCATTTGGTTCTGAAAGTGACTGCCATGGTTAGTGACAATCTCCCTCGGGACGCCGAGCTGTGCTATAATCTGGTTAAATAAGAAGAGAGATGCAGTCTCTCCATCATCTTTGAACGTTGGCATAGCTTCGACCCACTTAGTGAAGTAGTCGACAGCTACGATGATATAGCGGTACCCCCTTACTGAAGGGGGGTTGCATGTAGTGTAATCAATCCCCCATTTAGTGAAGGGACCAACTGTGATAACAGGAAACATGGGAGCTGGATGTGCCCTCATCTTCTGTGAGAAGATTTGGCACGGATGGCACTTCTTGACCGACTCGATACAATCTTTGATAAGTGTGGGCCAAAAGTAACCTGCTCGTAAAATCTTTTGGGCTGTTGCCAACCCAGATAAGTGACCGCTACAAGCTCCTGTATGACAATTGTTGAGCACTATGACGGCCTCCTCATGAGTGAGACATCGACGCAAGATGCAGTCTACCCCTCTCTGATACAACGTATCATTGAGTATGAGATAGTTCTTGACCTAATGGCGTATCCGTCGACGCTCATCACGAGAAGCAGAGGTGGAGCACTTCAAAGTCTGGAGATAGATCAGTATATCTCCGTACCAGGGGTCTGAAGTTTCAATCAAAAACATATCCCCCCGGATAGGCAATTCCTGAGGCACAAAATCACCTGACTCAACCGGAAGCTCCGAGATAAGTTCTGCGAAGACCATTGACTTCTTGGACTTTGCTGAAATGAAGTCTAAGTCAAATTCTTGGAGGACTACCATCCATCTACTGATTTTTCCGCCGATAACGCGTCGTGTCAACATGTACTGGAATGGATTCACAACGGCAACGGCGGTGGTCTTGCGAAACAAAACATAGTGACGGAACCGTTGAACAGGATGAACTGCTGCCAACGCAAGTTTTTCGAGATGGGTATAATTAAGTTCCGGTCCTATGAGGCCTCAGCTCAGGTAATAAATCACGTATTCAAAAAACGAATCATCCTCCTGAACTAAAACCATGCCTATGGTTGACTCTGTGGCAGCCATATATAATAAGAAATCTTTGTTATAATTAGGTGGCCGTAGTAGAGGTGCGGTAGTAAGGGCGTGTTTCAATGCATCGAAAGAGCGTTGAGCGGCCTTGTCTCAGAAAAAGGGAACATCTTTCTTCAGTAAACGCATAAATCCCTTGGTGATTTCGGAATAGTTGGCGATGAAGCATCGTAAGAAGTTCACCTTGCCTTGCAGACTCTGAAGTTGTAAGATTGTGCATGGGGGGGGGAACTGGACTATTGCCTCCACATTAAGAGGATTGACCATGATCCCTGTTGTTGAAATGATGAAACCTAACAAACGTCCTGACGTGACGCAAAAGATGCACTTGTTGGGATTCAAGTGAATCCTGAAGTAGCAATAGCGCTCGAAGATTAGTCGGAGGTGCATAGGATGATCCTTTCGCTTGCGAGAGCATGATGCTAAATCATCTAGATAGGCCTCGACTATATGTTTGAGGTCATGAAATGCAAAAGACATGGCCCGCTGGAAAGTGGCTCTAGCATTCTTGAGACCGAAAGGCATCTTAGGATAAGCGAATGTACCCCACGGACAAATGAATGCCGTTTTATGCTGGTCCTCAGGTTTGATCTGGATTTGATTATATCCTGAAAAAACATCCATGAATGAAAAGGCTTCACAACTGGCGCATTCATCAATGATCTGATCGATGAATGGGGTTGGATAATTATCTTTTGGACATGCCTTATTCAAATCACGGAAATCGGTACATACACGAATCGTGCCTTGTTTTTTATCGACCGACAAGGGGTTTGACACCCACTGAGTCAAATGAATCGGGTAAATGAACCCTGCCTTGAGAAATTTCTCAACCTCATCCTTGATGGATGCTGCTTTCCTAGGATTGACTGGATGAAGTTTTTATCGAACACGCTTAGCATCAGGATACGTTGTGATCTCATGTTCAACTATTTTCGGATCGATGCCTGGCATTTCCTCATAAGACCAGGCAAAAACGTTGCGGAATTCTTTGAAAAGATCTGTGTAAATATGAACCTCTTCGGGGGAGCAATCCACTCCAATGAAGACATTCTCCATGATGCCAGGGTTTCGGGAGATGTTGATAGGTATAGTGGCAACGATAGTCACCATATTTCCCTCAGCATAAATTTCCTGTGTAGCTAAGAGGTTTATAGGACACGGCTGATCTCCCGTCATGGTGATAGTGAATTCTCCTGCCGCGATTCGGTTTAACTCTGGGAGGAAATATGATCTGTCCCAAGGTTTGTCCAGACCAATCATTTCTTCGATTACAGCTTCGTCAGAAGGCAAGACTAAGTCTAACGAATCGGTGGTAACAAGAGAACCCTGAGCCCACATAGGCTCTAGAAGTGGATCAAACTCTTGTGCGGGAGTCGGATCAGGAGTAGCTGAAGCTTGCTGGACTAAAGAGTATGCTACTTCAGCGACCGACAAGGGCATGGACATTCCGGAGTGCCCTGTCTCATCCATCATGGTTGATGGGGAAGGAAGAATCCACGGATCCTGAAAGTAAGTCGTGCAGAACGACGAAACATGAAAAATCTCAGCCTTGTGGTGATTTGATATGAACTTGACATCGCCATGAGGAGGTGGGTAATTGAAAGTACCCATCAAAGATGGGCACAAACCAACTCCTACGTTAACAACACTGGCTTGAGGATTATCTATCATGGGAACCGTGGATGCCCCCAAAGTTGGGTCAGGTCTAGAGAAGGAAAATTGATCAATGGTCACTATCCGGCCTTCATGCGGAAATAACAAGACACGGAAAACTGTAGCAAACAAAGCTTGCATAGCATAAGTCCAACTATGACCTAACAAGAGATTGTAGTCGAGGGGGACATCGACTACCTCTACTTCGACACACACGGTCTTCCCTCCTAATTGCACAGGGAAAGAAGGAATTATGCCATGTGGTCTAAACGAATGACCGTCGAACGCAGTGAGGAGAGTAGGTGATGGAGACAACTCGGGCTGACCAATGGCTTTCCAGCATACTAATGACATAACGCATGTTGAGGCACCCTCGTCGACCACCGTGCGAAAGATATTTCATGTAAAAGTTTTCGCGGGATGAGCCACTACTATCTGAAACGCTACATGGTAAGGTAGACGAGGCTTCAAGTCGGTCGTATCTAACATGATGGTACCCAGGTTACAAGCCTCAGTAGAGCCTAAAGCAATCAACAAGGCTTTCCTCTAAGCAAGGCAACTTTGGAGGACCTCTAAAGCGGACATTGCACAAGGGGTTTGGGATAAATCTTCCACCACAAAGTAATTCTGGGCGGCCCTTGCGTTTGGATTGTGAGAAGCTTTCTTAAATGCACCCTTTGGAATGCGTGTCATTGTTTCACCCAACGTCTTCTCGATCTGTAGTGGAAGAGATGGGAGTTCGGCTTCTTTGCCCTTCTCAGAGGTGCTTGGTTTACTATAGTCGTGCACTCTAGTCATTATTAAGGCATCACCCCTAACCATATATACGTTCGTGGAAGAGGAATTATTTGGAGAAGGGCAGTTTTCTTGGCTACCCCCTTTGGCACTTGTAGAGGCTTGAGTTAAATTTTTCCCATGCTGAAAGGGATTAGTCAACACGGACTGCTGTTGCTATGTGACAAACGTTTGGGCCTCTGCAAGTCGAGGACATCGATGGGCTGGGTGGTCTTCCGCACACAAGTTGCACGGATACCTTGCCTTTCGTTTTTCCATGGTGCCCTCACCAACATTATGAGTGGGTTTTTTATCCCCCTTACCCTTCTTGCGTTGTTTTTTCTTTCCCTCAGGCTGCTGGGTGGCCTTTGGGTTAGTCGTCTGTACGGAGTGTACTTCCAACGTTTGGGTAGGAGGAGCAGCCAAAGCAGTAGTCTGGTTGGCCGCTGAGTGTTTTATAGATAACTATTGCAATTGTTTAGTCAATTGCTCAGTGGGCTTAGTTTGTGCGAAACCAACAATACCATCGGCATGTGGTCCGACTCTCTGTCTAGTTTTATCCAGTATTGATCGTGGAGCATCCGACAGGATGTTGTATAATAAACCAGACTGAGAATAGATGAGCTCAAACTGTTGAGCTCTCATGATGGCATCTTCTTCGGAGAAAACCCCAGAAGTTGTGACGTCTTTGGATAATTGCGGTACTAAATACTTAAGGAACCACTCAAGCAGGAATGTTGGTGGAACTGGTACTTTGATTAGACTCTTTCAGTGTCTCCACTCTCGGATATGATCAGAGATATGGTCCGTTGTCGTCTGTTCGAAATTGGCAAGCAGTTCTGTGCCCACGTCGTATCTCACAGGTAACTGGAAATGGTTAAGGAAGGCCATAGCCAGTTCGCCAAAAGAAGAATATCATGAGCGATCAAGCTCGATGTACCATTTCGCGACACTCCCGATAAGAGTGCGTTGAAACAATCGTAACTGGATGGAGTCATCTTTCAGTGAGTTAGATGAACACTAGAGGTGGAAAGTAGTCATGTGATCACCTGGATCTTCGTTAGGCTTGGCCTCGAACTTTGGAATGTCCGAAGGCAACTTTTTTGGCATAGGAGGCCAACGTGGATCATGAAAAATAGGATCATTTAACAACCGTGTCAAATCTAGCAAGTGTAACGTCGCCAGGAATGGTAGTTTGGGTTGCTGCTGATAGACTGGAAAAAAGGGTCCTGGAGTTTGACTAGCACCAGGTTGCCAGGAAAAGTTTGGCTACTGGCCCGGATTCTGGTAGAAGCCATGGCCATGACCAACGTAAGGGTTTTGCATATGTGGAGACATCATTGGCTGATTCCCAATAAAGGACATAGGATGTTGGGCATTCATCATGTTTGATGGACTTTGGGAAGGATTACTCCATGCCGGTCCTGCTGGGATAGGCATAGAAGTCTATTCGAGGTTCCATTTACTGTGGAAAGAATTACCCCAGAATGACATTCCAGATGAGGGAACAGATCCTTGTCCTGAGTTCCAAGGTCCTGGTATATGTGCCCCCGACACAGGAATAGTACCCTGTGCCGGAGTAGACTGTCCAAATATGGGATTGCCCCCAGATGGGAAAGCAATGGATGCGAAAGTATTGTTACCAAACGTCCCGTTCCAAACAAACGGTGATGAACCTACCAGCTGAGTTTTCGTAGGTGTTCCTTGACTCCCGGCTCCAAATTAACTTGTGTGTGCAGGCTGCCCAACGGACTGTTGATGCAGACCACCAAGCGAAGGGGACGAAGGAGAGATATGACCTCCAGCATAAGGAAAATCATTAAAAGGGACAGGAATACCCCCAAGTTGACCTTGCAGAGGAGCGCTAGAGCTCCCTGCTCCCAGACCCAAAGTCTGTAAAGTGGAGTGAGTGAGTGCAGGACTTGTGCCCGAACTAGGCATACCGTAAGAGAACGGAGGGCATGTCACACTAGGTGTGAAGGGAGATGTGGCCGCCGCGATAGATGGGGACGGTCCACTGTGTGATGTAGTTGCGGTCGAGACCATGGTGGCCCAGATCGACAGTGGCAAGTTGGGAGATGCTTCTCCTGTGGTGACAACGGTGATGGGAATAGAATAATTCCCAGATGAAGTAACAACGTTTTTTGCCATAGCTGTGTGAGGCACTGACAGGCTTTCGTAAAATTGAATTGGCACAATAACTTGCGGCCAAGTATCAGTGGTTGGGGTTTCAACCGAACCAAGATTGGCGGTTGATCCCTCTGGGAGTTTTTCGGGCTCAATGGTTGGTAACCTGGTTGCTTCGAAAGACCCTTGTTGGTCTAGCTTCCACCTCAATGGTGGCGGGGGTGGCTCCAGTATAACCGGCGACAGGCCCAGAAGCCTTCGTGACCGACGGAGCTATGAATCCTCCACTGTGTGAGAAGATCCATGACACGCTAAGGTATTCTACATGTTCAAACAGTAACACACACTAAAAAGAAGCCCCTATGAGATAAGACAAGCAATCAGTAACTATTTTGAAGAACAGTTACAACAACCAACACTAGAGCAACTTACCGGTGCAAGTGCAACTCGAATACGGAAGCACCCTCCGGGTATACTCTGTAAAGCGTGGCCCGATGTCTGTCCTAGGTACCGCAGTATACCCCCGTAGTCACCTGTGTATGTCTCTAGAAAATATTGGCAACTAGTTTGCTAGCACACGAATAGTCACTAGGCGGGTACAGTCGATAGTCGAGTAGACCACAATGAGCAGGGTATCAATCTCGAAACCCGTCAAGGGTATCGAGAGAAAATGGTTTAGAAGACAATTGAGGACCTCGAACGGATTCGAGACCCACGAAGCCCCGTGGCAAATGCAAACGACGGAATCCCTCAACAAATCCTCGATATGTGTTCTCCACTACGTTCGGTCCGGCTTTGGAGGGGTTATCTCCGCTACCTTTCCTTACGCGACCTCGTGTTTATCCCCTGTGTTAGAGGGGGGTCCCGAATAACTTCCACGTAACTGGACTTCTACACTCCCTATCACAGACTCCAATGTTTGGTTTGAGTGGCCTTGGAGAGTTTACTCTCCAACCTATTCCAAGGCCCTAGTCTTGAGCTAGTATATGAACCCTACAAACAAAAAGTCTAATAGATTTTAATTAGCGTTGCTTTTAATGGGATTTTTTATGTCACAAGGTATGAAGGTGAAACTGATGGTGTGTAAAGACTCAAAGAAAAATGAACAAGAAATGCTTGGAAACAAAAACTTTTACAAAAAATGCAAAAATCCGCAACTTTTCAACAAGAAAGACTTCCTTTTCTTTTCAATTTTTCTAAGATTTCATGCAACAAACATAAAGGAATTTCTCTCGACTACGAGCTACTTATGCTCTAAATGCACTGCAAAAACTTATGAAAAAAGACTTCTTCCTAGTTATTGATGCAACAACACAATCTTCAAACAAAGAAGCAAATGAAACAGAGATATATATTTTTTTTATTTAAGTGCTAAATGAAGCAACAAAGGGAAAATGCCGACAAGCACAAAACCAAGAAAACAAAATAAAATTCTGGCTTAAAGTGCAGATCGCAAAGAACCAGAGAAAAGATGCACAATGGCAATCAAGAAAGCACCGACTCTTACGCTTGTCTAAAAACCATAAAACACAATTTTTCTTTTTTATCTTTTCTATCAAACATCAACTAAGAAAAAACAGGCTAAGGGTAAGAAGCCCTAACCTACTGACTGTGCAACCCTAGACTCAAAACCATGAGAGGAATACTTCTCACCATAGGAAGGGATGAATGCCCCACCCTGATTGAAAAGCAACCTGTCAAGCCCGCTACTGTAACTGAAACAACACACGTTCAAACGCGTGCTGACCTAAAACAATGCGTGGGTACCCGCGGGCTGCACTTGCACAGGCCACGTGTATGTAAAAACTCTAATAAAAAACTAAACACAGGCAGCCTAGATCTGGAAGAGGCCTTTGGTATTGACAACCAGGGTCTCTTGAAGGCTTGAATGCTTCCTCTTACAGAAAAGAAAAATAATTGCAAAAACTTAACAAACGCAATAAAGCAGACTGAGACAAGACTGTGAACCAGCAAGACCCAGACAGGATCCAGAAAGCCCCCTGAGAATGTGAAATTCTGACAGGGAAGAGGAGATTGCCTCTTAATCTCTCTGAGTCCTACACGCTACTGAAACCTCTACAGCAAGCGTTCAAACGTGGGCTGTAGAAGGTTAGGGCACGGGTTACACGTGTGCAGGCCTTCTGCAGGCTGCATGTACCTCTGCGTGTCCTGATAATAAATGTCAAGCAACAGTCAAGGAAAAACTGGTATTATGAACCAGGTTCCCTGCTAGCTCTGACCTAACAGAAAAAAAACAAACAAAGAAACAAAAAATCTACTCCTTTAAACTACCCAAAAACCTCACTTAAATCCGGAAACCCTAAGAGTACTATCCCCAGTGGAGTTGCCAATTCTGTTGTTGGGAAATAATACCCTACGAACTAACAAGATAGGGCTGAACTTGTATGCAGATCATGAACTTAAAGAAATCACTTTTAACCTATCACCCCTAAACTCAAACCCCTTTTTCACACACAAGCATGGAAAAAACCTACTAACCTTTTTACTGATGTTTGGTGTAGATCCTCCGTTGCGCTTTGTCCACTTTCTTACGCTGCTCCTTCCAAATACAATCCTGCAATCAAGACAAAACACTACGCATGCATGCTATTTTTCTACTTGAGGGTTAGAGATTAAGCATAAATCAAATAAAATATATATAACTCGTGGATTGGGACGAGAAAAGTATTCTTTTATTAATCTCAAGATGAATCAACTTACAATAATGATAGAGACCGGCCACCGTTGCTTGATCCTGATCCTGGGCTCCTCCTCTTCTTTGTCCTCCAAATACTTTGCTTTAATTCTCCTTAAGCTTGAGGAAAGGCTAAAGGGTTGGGACAAATGGATTCGACAATTGGGCAGAGTTTCTTTTCTATCTTTTTCCTCCTCCAAATAGTACCCCTACCCCTTCTTTTATAGGCTAGAAGGAGCTAGGGTTTTGGACGAAATCTCGGCCATGCATGGCTGGGAGTTTCAGTTCACTGACCCATAGCTTTTTGTCCCGTCGACAACTTTCCTGTTTTTGTGCTTTGTTAGGTAAACACGGGCTGTAGTAGGCCTGCCAGTGTTCAAACTCGTGCTGTAAGTTCCCTGCCAGTGTTCCAATGTGTGCAATAGTGGGTTAGGGTGTGTGTCACTTGATTTAAGAGGATTTTCAAGAGTTTATTTAGCATGGCTTTGGCAAGGAAGGGATATGAGTTGGCCTGCTGCCAGGTAAGCATGTGTGGTGCAATTTAGGGTTATAACACACATGTCCTTGCGGACAAGGTTTGCTGACATAATATGCTAACGTAGATATCCTTGATCTAACAGTCATTGTATTTTCTCCATATCCGATGGTATTTATTCATTTCGGATTTTCGGCTATCCCGGCTTCGGTTTTTTCAAATCTCAAACTGAAAAATCTGAAGTGAGATTTTTCTGGAGCTTAAACTCCTCACATCTTTATACCCGAATTGAATGTTGTTCGTCGATCATGATATTGGATCGATGGCTCGATCTATATGCGATGCAACTCTTCTAGCTTATCCTTTCCTTCCCCTTAGAATGATCCAATGGCTGCGGAAATTTGCATAAATGAGATCTCAGATCTTTTACCTCACTTATCATATCCTTCCACTTTAAAATGATCCGATGGCTGATGGGAATTTAGGTTTGATCCGATGGATGACGGGTATTTGGATAATCAAATTGTCAACCCTTTAGCCCCGCTTATCCTATACTTCCACTTAAAGTGATCTGACAGTTGTGAATATTCTCAAAGAAATCAATGATCAAGGATGGTTGCAGAACCACAACTTGTGAGTGATTTAACTCGTAACCAAAACTCCATAATTTGAAGTTATGCACCATTGGTGAGTCAACCAAAATCATCGATCTTCGAGGCTATAAGATCTGATGGTCCTGAGTAATTGTGGGATTGGAACTAGCATGATATTTAATTCTCCTTATGATCTCTGCAATCTATTCCTGCCATTGATCTAGCGATTGCGCATCCAACGGTCTCAACTCAATCCGACTTAATCTGATATCCAAGTCTATGAGATCAACCACAGTCATCGATATCCGAGTCTATGAGATCTAATGATCTATACCAATTGCGGTATTGGAACTAGCGAGATGTTTACTTCTTCTTTCACTCCCCGCAATTCATCCCTGTCATTGATCTAGCTTGCAGATCCGACAATCACAATCCTCCAATGGTACTCAAGCCCATAGTCACTCATATGATCGACGTCCATTATATGAGACGATCAACATCATCAATTTCTTGATCGGACGACTGCTGAGGCTTATCACCTTGAACTTACACTTTTCCTTCGGAGCTTTGATCTCTGCATACTATTCGCTCCTCCTCCTGATCTTACATTTTTTATTCTGATCTTTGATATCAACTTACTATTCGCTCCTCTTGCTGAGCTTATGCTTTTCCTATTTTCCATCGTCGCTACTATTCTTGCCATCAATGACAAGCACACTCTTCCTGTAAGATATTCCAACAATCTCTCCCTTTGGAATTGATGGAAACCCTAAAAGGATGCTTAGATATCCAACTGTAGCATCCATACCACTCCTTTTCTCCCCCTTTGACATCAATGTCAAAGAAAACATGCTCCCCTTGAGCTGTTGCAGTACTTTGCAAAGGTATCATATATTCAACCAACACTTACTCCCCCTGATAGGATGAACTCTCTTAGGTGAGAGAAGGGATGACACCCAACTTCTGACAGAGATATTCAAATGGTGTCTTGACTAGGGGTTTAGTAAATATGTCTGCAATTTGTTCTGTGGAAGGAATAAAATTCAACTGAACAACTCTGTTTGTAACTTTCTCTTTGAAAAAATGATACTTTATTGGTATATTCTTCGTCTTTTAATGAAGAACAAGATTCTTCAAGACACTAATGGCACTGGTATTATCACAGTGAAGTGGAATGGGATCAGTATAAGTTACCTTCAAATATGAAAGAGTTTGTATCATCCATAAGATCTGAGTGCAACAAGTAGAAGAAGCAATGTACTCTGCCTCTGTAGTTGATAATGAAATAGATCCCTGTTTTTTACTAAGCCATTCTACTAACGAATCACCTAAGAAGAATGCACCTCCACTGGTTCTCTTTCTCTCATCCAAACAATTTTCCCAATCAACATCTGAATATGCAATTAATTGAAAATTCTTATTTTTAGGATACCAGAGACCATAAGTCATTATACCCTTCAAATATTTGAATATCTTTTTGACAGCTTCTAAATGACTTTGTTTAGGAGCAGACTGATAATGACCTACTATTCCAACAAATTGCATTATATCAGGACGAGATGTTGTTATGTACAAAATAATGCCTATCATTGATCGATATGTTCTTTGATCAACATTAGGTGAAATATCATCTTTACTAAGCTTGCAACCAACCACGATAGGTGTGCTCACAGGTGTAGAATCTTCCATCTGAAATATCTTTAATATCTCCTTAAAATACTTTTATTAAGAGATAAATATCCCTGCAGAACTCTGATTGATTCGTAAACCAAGAAAACATGAAAGTTCTCGTATCATGGACATCTCAAACTCAGTTTGCATTGAATTAGAAAACCACTGAACTGAAGGGTCATTAGTGCATCCAAAAATAATGTCATCTACATAAACCAGAACAAATAATAAATCATCACCTTCAGACTTAATGTATAGATTACTGTCAACAATACCTTTCTTGAACCCTTTGTCCTATAGAAATTTGTCCAGTCTATAGTACCAGGCTCATGGTGCATGTTTCAGTCCATATAATGCCCTTTTCAACTTACAGACATAGTCAGGATTATCTGTCAGTAAGAATCCTTTAGGTTGCTCCACATATACTTCTTATTCTAGATCTCCATTAAGAAATGTTGACTTAACATCCATCTAATATAATTTAAAGTTCTTATGACATGCATAGGCAAGAAACATTCTGATGGCTTCTAATTTTACCACTGGTGCAAAGGTTTCATCAAAATCCTGTCCCTCAACTTGTGCACACCCCTTACAGACCAATCTGTCTTTATTCCTAACAATTTGTCCGTGTTCATTCATTTTGTTCTTAAACACCCATTTGGAGCCAATTACATTCTTATATGAAGGTCTAGGAACAAGATTCCAAGTATTGTTCTTCTCAATCAAATCCAGTTCCTCATTCATTGATTTAAACCAATTTACATCTTTACTGGCTTCATTAAAGTTCTTGGGTTCCACCATGGATATGAAGGCTATATGTGATTTTTCAACGTCTTTGATTATCCTTCTCCTGGTTTGTACACCTTTGTCTTTCTCACCAATTATCTAACTTGCAAGATGATTCTTTTGAGTAATTATGAAGGAAGGATTTGATGTTGTCTGCTAATTTGAATATGCCCGAGTATTTGTATCTTCATCTGAATCAAAGTCTTGTTTTTATGATTCTTGGACTTGTTCATCTTCAGATTCAACTATATCCTCTGTTGTTGATTCAATATTTCCCACCTCTCTTACTGGGACTCCTTCAACAGCTTTTATGTCAATGCAATCAACCAATTTATGCAACCTCTTATTATAACATCTGTATCCTTTGTTGTTTGTAGCATACCCTAAGAAGATGCCTTCATCAACCCTGCCATCATACTTGCCAAGGTTTTCATTATTATTCTTTATGTAGCACTTACTCCCAAAGACTTTGAAGTATTTTATAGAAGAAGGTCTTCCATACCATAGTTCATAAGGTGTCTTGTCACTGTGTGATCTAAGGTGAGATTTGTTAAGAATATGGTTTTCTGTGTGTATTGCTTCTACCCAGTAGGTTTGACCAATGTTCTTTTCATTCATAATTGACCTGAACATTTGCTGAACTGTTTTGTTTTGCCTCTCAACTACTCCATTTTTCCGTGGAGTTCCTGGGATTGTGTATTCTCTCTTGATCCCATGTTTATCACAAAATTCCTTGAAATCACTTGACATAAATTCTCCTCCTTTGTCTAATCTTACAACCTTTAATATGTTTCCTGTTTGATTCTTAGTTAAAGACTTAAATATTTTAAATTTCTCAAATGATTTAGATTTTTCTTTAAGAAAAGAAACCCAAGTGAGTCTGGAGTAATCATCAATGATCAACATTCAGTAGTTTTCCTTCCCTATTCCTTCCTATCTTGATGGTTCACATAAATACATATGAACTAATTGGAGTGGTTTCTCTGTTGAAGTAGAGCTCTTGCATTTAAACTATGTCCTGGTTAGCTTTCCTACTTGGAAGGGTTTACACACAAAATCTTGTGGCTTTGATATTCTTGGAAGATCTTTTACTGCCTCAAGATTTTTGAGCTTGATTAAGTGGTCAAAGTTTATATTTCCAAGTCTCCTATGCCATAACCAACTTTCATCATGTCTTCTTAGATGACACTCTTCTCTATCTTCTTTCATCACATATACATTATTATCTATCCTTATGCCTTTAGCCACCACTTGTCCTGAGTTTACATAATTTATCTCACAATCTTTGGAAGTGAACACCACTTCACATCCTCTGTCACACATTTGAATTACGCTGAGAAAATTATGTTTCAGCCCATATACAAGCAGAACATCCTGGGATTTTTCTTTTCCATTACTTAAACTCACCATCCCTTTACCCTTGATTTTACCTGGTTCATCAGTTCCAAAGGTCACATTTCCTATTTTTCTTTTAATTATAGACAAAAACTCTTCCTTGTCTCCAGTAATGTGCTTGGAACATCCACTGTCTATATACCAGGGGTCTTTTCGTTTTTGAGCTAAAATTACTAGACCACATTTTTCACTATCTTTCTTTTATCATGTGTTGGCATTTCTAACTAAGGGTTTTATCCTTGGATATGCTTTGTAATTATTCAGATGGTAGTTTGCATCTTTGTGGAAGAAGTTATGACAGTTATACCATTCGAGATCAATGTTCAATAGGTAAAAGTGATTGGTGTAGATTTATCTACTCATTGGCTGTTTAGTTCTATGTTGCAAATATTGTTTCTTTCTTGATCTCCTTAGTTGCATGTCTCTAAACTTAATTTGACAATTTGCAATCTTATGACCAAAACTAGAGCAGTAAAAACAATAACCATGGAAGAAATTTTGGTACCTGAAGAATGGCCTTCTTCTTGGAATTTGTTGGTCCATCTTCTGATGTCTTTGTTTTTTATCAAGGATCATCTTGTCCTTGTTACCTATTGGTGGCAGAGTATTCACATGGTATAATTATCTGCTGACTTGGAACTTGATCATCTTTACTGGCTCTTTGCTTTCTGGCTATTTTTTGCTTGAACCACTTACATAACCTAAACCAGTCTTCAACAAAGGAGATCTCTATTTTCTCAGAATTTTGTTTAGTTCTGGCGAGGCTTTAATGCTTGGAATATTTTGGAGATACAATTCTTTAAACTTCTTCATATCTTTTCTAGTTTTTACTACCTCTTCTTCCAAGGCTTCACATCTTGCCTTCTTCTTTGACAACTGTTGTTTTAGAATGTTGTCTATTTTCTTTGCTTCTTCTAATTCCACTTTTAGCAGGGCAAAGTCTTCATCAGGTTTTTTACTGTCTTTCTCGAATTGTATCAACAATTGTTTTGATTTTTCTTCTTAAATCTGAGTCTAGCAATTTCTTCTAGGGAACTGATTAGTTCTCCTTCCAAGTCAAACACAACTTCTTCATCATTAACATCACTTCCTATGATTTTATTATCATAATACTCTTTTTCCATAAGCATAAAGTCATTAACCTTATCTTCACAAGAAGATTCACTATCTGTGTCTCCTGAAGAGTCATCATTGTTTACACATAAAATTTTCTTTTTACCAAATCTCTTGGATTTGTACTTCTCTTCACTTTCATAGTTTTGGTCCTTCTTCTTGTGTGGACACTTAGATGAAAAGTGGCCTATCTTTCCACAGTTAAAACATTTGAAGGGAAACTTTCCTTGGTACTTTCCTAATCCTTTCTTTAGTCTTCTCACAAATTTTGCGTCAATTTCATCAGGCTCAAAATCTTCATTCTTATTTGCTTTAAATGATGCTTCTCTAGAGGTGGGTTTATATTTACCTATCCTCATTTCATAAGCAGTCAAATTTCCTAGGATTTTGTCAATAGGCAGAGATTTTATATCATTAAGTTCTTCTATAGCAGAGACCTTTGGGTTGAACCTATCTGGCAGAGATCTCAAAATTTTCTGAACTAAAGAGACATCCTCTATCTTTTTACCAAGTCCTTTCATTGCATTTACTAGTTATTCAACTCTCATAAAGTACTTCCCAACAGTTTCATTCTCTTTCATCTTTAGTTGTTCAAACTGTAATATGTAGGTTTGAAGCTTGGCATCCTTTACCTTCTAATTACCTTCATAACTATCAATGAGTTTATCCCACATTTCTTTGGCAGATTCTAAGTGCATAAATTTTACAAATTCTGCTTCTGCAAGCCCACTCAGAATAAGATTCATAGCCTTAGTGTTGAAGCTTAATTATAGCTTATCATCCTTATTAGCTAGTATAACTGGATTTACATAACCAGTCTCTACCACATCCCAGACATCTGCACCTAAAGCCATTATGTAGGTTCTCATCCTAACTTTCCAGAAGGAAAATTTTGCCCCATTGAATAGGGTGGCCTTATTGGTTGAAGTTCCTTCATGACTTGTCATGTTTAATCTTAATTTTCTACCTTTAAATAAAAGGAACACGTTATGATACCAATTGTTGTAAATACTAAGAAAACTGAGAGGAGGGGGGGTGAATCATTTTTTACCGTGCTTAAACAATTTATGCCTATTAAAATGTTATTAAACTTCTTCAAGTGATCATCAAGATTATGCAAGTCATGAAAAACATAAATAATAAACATCAATCACACACATGATATACATAGAGACATATATTCATGAGGAAACCCATAAAGGGAGAAAACCTCTTCTTCTTGGAATGATAGGCAGTCTTTTATGTTATGTACATTTTCATTCTTATGAGCTCCAACTCCTTTTGAGGCTACCACCTCTGTTTTACAAGCTGCAACCTGCTGAGAGCACCAAATATTTGGTTTCTCTAGCACCCACTAGAAGGAAGCACCAACTCCTTGAGTGTTCCAGCACCAACTGGATGGAAGCATCAACTTCCAGTCACATAGGCACCAACCTGTATAATAGAGAACAATAGTTCTCCCTTGCACCACCCTAACACCCTATGTTTTCTCGCTGCAACTAGATGGAAGCTACAACTCCTTGTGTTCAAGCACCCACTTGAAACTCTGAGGACAACAGTGCTCCCTAGCACCTCCCTACCACCTTGAAATATAAATTTTTTCTTTCTGAAATTTATTACAGTGATAGAATATTTATCAATGGCTTAACAGTCTCATCACTGTTCTGCTACACTGCTCTACTCTTCCTGCATCAATGTCTTGCTGCTGCTCACATCTCCTTGCACTTAAGTTCTTGTACAGTCTGCTATTTTCACCATTTCTTCTCTGTCCAACTCATATTCTTCATTTCTCCATTTTCTCCCTTAGTTCATCCTATTCATTGCATTGCATACAGTTCATCTACATTTACAAAGAAACAACAACCTCACCCTGTCATGACATTTTTCTTTTATTCATACTCTTGTCATCCGTTACACTCCCAATCTCCAACCCTCAAGTCAGGAATCTCAAAATGCTCAAGAGCCATGATTCCAATGCTCAAGAACAATGATTCAACTGCTCATGAAAAATGATTCAGTTAGTGTAACTGAATCATAACTGATCAATAAATCATGAGATGAAACAACAACCCTTCGATCAGATTTGGTTTGATCAACACCATTGGATTATAATCCAAGGTGGAGCCTGAAAGCGTTAGCTCCTTCACCTATATTCCACTAATGTGATCATGGGTGATGCTATCATGTGACCATGCGATTTTGGGCACGACCAAAGTTGGTTTGAGGGAAACCCACTTTTCGCCCCATAATTCACTACGATCCTCCACACGTCCTTTCTCCAAAACCGTGGTTTTGATTGCTGTCCACTCACGAAAAATTAAGACACGTGCATGTTCTGGCCCCGCAATGTGACAGGACCTTCGATCTCATGATCTTGATGGTGCTCCTGAACTGACAGTTCAAATCTGTCTACTCAAGTATCTAGATCAGATCTACCCTTCCTAAATAAACAACTAATATTTACTTCGTGATCCGGGCTCTGGGAGTTTCAAATCTCAAACCTCGCTTTTCCCATATGCCAAACTTCCAGAGTTGACAATCCATTGACATGTGTCCCTCTCGGATCATCGATCCTTGTTCACTTTGGGAATTTGACCTTTCAACCAGATTAGACGGTTTATTTCACGGAAACAAATCAATGGTCAGATTTGATCCTTACACTCATGCTTTCATTGTTCAATATGACAGCTAGGACTTAATCAATCATTGATATGGATGACTTTCAGAACTTCGCCCTTCAGAACTTAGGGATTTCAAATTTTCAAACTTACACTATCCTTCCACTGTACTATGATTAACGATTGAGAATACACTTGAAGTGATATTTCATATTAGACAACTCATGTCCTTGCTGTTGTGGTCTGCTGATGTGGTCTACCACACGTCCTTGCTAATGTTGTCTGCTGACATGGTCTGCCACATATCCTTCCTGACATGGTTTGATGACGTGATCTCCCATATGTCCTTTGCTGATGTGGTTTGACACATGTCCTTTTGAATGAGGTTTGTTGACGTAATCTGATGATGTAGATCTCCCTGATATAACAGTCATCGTATGTTCTCGATATTCGATGGTCTTTATTAATTTTGGATTTTCGACTCTATGGGCTTTGGGTTTTTCAAATCTCAAACTGAAAAATCTGAAGTGAGATTTTTCCGGAGCTTAACCTCCTCACATATTTATACCTGAACTAAATGTTGTTCGTTGATCATGATATTGGATCGATGGCTCGATCTGTCTGTGATGCAGCTCTTCTAGATTATCCTATCCTTCCACTTAGAATGATCCAACAACTGACGAAAATTTGCATAAATGAGATATCACATATTTTACCTCGCTTATCCTATCCTTCCACTCTAAAATGATCTGATGGCTGACGAGAATTCAGGTTTGATTCGATGGCTGACGGGTATTCGGATAATCAAATTCTCAACCCTTTAGCTCCACTTATCTTATCCTTCCACTTAAAGTGATCCGATGATTGTGAATATTCTCGAATAACATCAACGATCAAGGATGGTTGCGGAACCACAACTTGCGAGTGATTTAACTCGTCACCCAAACTCCATAATTTGAAGTTTTGCAACATTGGTGAGTTGTAATGTCCCCCACCTCTTAGAGAGGTGATGAGGAGACTCAGTGGCCTGGGCACCCCCACTAGGTCATAGTCTCACATCGAGGGGGGGNAATAGAGAATTAGAAGGAAAAGTATAAGTAAGAGGCTGGGGTGCACCTATTACTCATTTCTGGTTTTCGATTAGCATTTTCTATTGCTCTTGAGCATTTAGTTTGGGGGTTTGCTGTACAAACCCTTGTGAGAAACTCAGTGGTGAAATATGAACTCACCTTGTTCCGCAGCTTGGTCTTGGGGATGAAAGACTCCTCCATACCATTCTAGTCTTAGCCCATCTCCATCTAGCACTTCAGAAGGTAGCAGGCCAGACTGTTCTTGTGTTTCCAACAAGGGTGCAACATCATCTAGAGGGAGGTTCGATCCAGCTTATCCTGAAGGCCTGGGGCCATTCCGACAGTTGGGTTTTGTTTGTAGGGGCAGGACCATCAGTTTGAGGGATTTTCTGGAGGGTTATCATCATTCTACATTTGTCTGTAGATTGGGACGTCTTGGAGCCATAAGGGACATCCTGTGATTCAGTAAAACTCAGATCTAGGGAGATCTGCTTGAGATCTGAGTTCGAAACTTCTCCCATGGGATTCTCATAGCCTGATCTATATTCTTGGAGATTTTCAGAGCATTTGGAGGCCTCCTTCATCAGGGCCGAACCAACTAGGGTTTCAGTCATCTAGTGGGGCACACCATTCAGGGAGGAATTCAGATCTACGGGGTTTGAGAGTGGATTTGGGAATTTGGACATCTGGGTTGTCCTTACAATTGCCCGATCTATCATTTGGCATATTTCTAGGGATGATTGGACACTTTTGGTAGCAGGGAAAAATCATTGAGGGCTTCAGCATTCTAGCAGGACGTGGCACTTTCCACCTTGGAGGTTGAGCATTAGTACGCCTCAGATCTGCTTGATTCAGTCTTCATTGTATATCTAGCTTTTGGAGGATTATTTTGTATTATCGGGAGCATTTTGTAGCAGCTCATATCTATTGCTTGTATGACCATCTGAGGTTTATGCTAGATCAACCATCTATTGTATTGATCTTACATTGCTCATAATGAAAAGGTCAGATCTTTGCTTGTGCTTCTACATATTGAATATATTGTGATCTCCATGTGTTGATGAATCTTGTATAAATTAGTAGTAGTTAGTGATTTCAAGAAAGAATTTGGCTTGGGATCATTACAATGGTATCAGAGCATCGATCCTCCAAGCTTGTGGAGAGATCGACATATGTAGAGGTACAGTGGAACTGTTATGGGTCGGAGGAAGAAAAACAACAGTGAAATAGAGGCAGAAATGGAAGGGTTAGGGGATGACCATGAGCCTCAGG
Source organism: Picea mariana (assembly GCA_032191745.1). Classification (NCBI taxonomy): domain Eukaryota; kingdom Viridiplantae; phylum Streptophyta; class Pinopsida; order Pinales; family Pinaceae; genus Picea; species Picea mariana. The sequence goes on from JASDQU011376479.1 coordinate 23,786, forward strand.
TCTTGGCTCTATTAGTAGCCGAATTTGGTAAGTTCCAACAAAACATGAACCACACAGAAAGCACATTGGTCCGACATTTGGACGAGTATCAGGAAACCAACAGAAGGGGACAGGCTGAAATCTCTGAAACCTTGAAGAAAGTTGATGAGAATCTACAGAAAATGAACGAGAACCAAACTAGGATAACAAACCTTCTGATGCAAGTGACCCATCGAGGCAAGGATCCTGATACAGATGGGATTAAGGAGGATGGGGGTTCCGGTGGAACCCATGAGGAAGCCAGATATAACTCGGAGAAAGCACTGGGATCTAAAGGAAGTTTGGGAGGTGGCACATTCCATGGACAGATGGGTAGCAGGGCCAATCATAGGCCATACATGCCAGTGTTCACAGATGAACAGCTAGGTCGACACTCAGATAGCAGAGCTAACCCTAGACCATACATGCCCACATTCACTAATGAGCAAGGGCAACAGGATCAGGTTGAAGATTTTGTGGAACAATTAGCCAGGAGTACCAGGGAATACTACAACCTGGATAT
>JASDQU011376480.1:0-19262 GCA_032191745.1 Picea mariana
TTTTTCTTATCAGGATTAGAGGGGAATTCATCTCTGTGCATCTTTCCTAATGCACATCCATCACAAACAACTTTCTCATTCTTTAACATGGGAAGTCCTTCAACCATATTCTTTTTCTGTAATAACAATAAATCAAGATGATTGATGTGTCCATACCTTTGATGCCAAAGAATCTTTGTTGGCATAGTGGCAGAAGTCAGTGCATGATGTGATTTGCTGGTAACATCAAGTTTGTATAGACCTCCTACTCTAACACCCATTGCAACAGTTCAGAAGTGGTCCAACAGATCCTTCACTATGCAATAATTCTTGAAGAATTCAACCTTCAAGTTATGATTTGTAATGGTGGACACAGATATCAAATTTTTCTTTATTCCTAGAACATACACCACATTGTGAATGTGACGAACAGTACCATTCAGCAATGTCACAGGAATGTCTCCATATCCCTTGATCTAATGAGCGCGGTCATCTCCAAGATATATGCTGGCACCATTCTGTGTTTCTTTAAAATTACCATACCAGTTTTTATTACAAGTCATATGTACTGATGCTCCAGAATCCACAAACCAGGCATCAGAATCATCTGTTTCAGCAGATAAAGCAGCATTAGACACAAACAGCCTAAGATCCCGTGAGTCAAAATTCGGGGGTTCATCAATATCATCACTAGCAATACATAATCTGTAATCTTGATTTGAATATTTTTTTGCATAATGACTTGAATGTGTTATAGCTTTATTCCTAGACTCATTACTTTTCTTCTTATGACAGTCTTTAACCATATGTCCAGGTCGACCACAATAAAAAAAACTCTTTGACTCATTCATATCAGATTGCATACCTTGATTTGGAGATTGTCTTCTTTGTGATGAATTGCCTCTCTTCCATGAACTGCCTCCTGTGCCTCTTACTCCTGATCTCCCTCTCGCAGATCTATTATTTGACCACAGTGCCAAATATTTACTCTAAGGCTTCATATTCCCGCGCCTCTCTTCCTCTTGCAGCAAAATACCTATCAGTTCTTCAAACGTAGGAGGTTTCTCCCTTGCTGCAAGACCTGTTATGAACATATGATAATCTTCTAGCATACCATTTAAGGTAATAGTCACTAGATCAGTGTTGGAAACAGTTTCCCCTATATTTACTAGCTTGTCTTTCACCTCTTTAATACNCCATCTTAATGCCTAGTAATTTAGTTTTCAAGAACAAAATGTGATTTGTGTTGCTAGTTTCATACAATGCTTTAAGAGCTGCCCATGTAGCAACATAAGTTGTAGCGTCTCTAATATGTGGAATTATGTTATCTTTAACTGACATGCACAACAATACCTTTGCCTTGTTTTCGTGCTTCTCCCAGTCTTGGATCTGTGCTGTTGTCACACCTGTAGCCGCATCAAGTTTCAGTTCAGTTCCCTTCACAATGTTCCATACACCATAGCCTTCCATGAGCGTCTACATCTTGAATTTCCAGTTAATGAAATTCGTGCCATCTAACTTGTTGGCTTCGTTGAGGTAGGTCTCTGCCAGAGGATTCGCCATCACTGCAAGATATTCTCTACAAGTAAAACACCAAGGATATGCAACTTTCTGTCGAGTTTTCTCCTATGCTGAGCAGTCCGTCACTCTGCCTTCGGATCCACTAATCCAAATCTACCTCTGTTCTTAGCTTAAATCATGCATGCAACCACTTTTAAATCATAACACCACCTCATGCATATATCAACCTTTAAATCAAGCATGCACCTTAATATCCAAAATATCCAATTTTTTTAAAAGAAAAAACTTAACTTATAACTCCCTCTTTTAAACATCCACCTCACAATTTCTTACCCACTTTCATAAATTTTATAGTCCACTTTATAAAGTTTTATATCTCACAAAACAAAATATCCACTTTACTATTTATAAAGCGATTTATATATATCCATCTTTTAAATAATTTATAAATCGTGGCATCAACTAATCTTTGTGTATTAAAATAAAATCTCTGTATTAAGCCACCATAGGCCACCATGAAGGAAATTGTGAAATAAAAGGTGGAAATTTTGAACACATAGGGTGCTTACGCTTCCCCGGAAATCGTGACAGCAGAGTTGAAGATTGCCTTCGCATGCACTCTGACGGATAAGTATTTGTGGACAATTCCACGCAAGTTTCAACCAACCAGATGGAGGGGTAGGATTTTCTCACGCTAATTCAGCAGATGAGGACTCTTCCACGCAATAGCATGCAACTTAGAAATCAAAAACCAAATTGGAGCGGTTCTCCTCAATAACCCGTGCGTCCTCTTCTTATCCGGCAGGTTGGACCAACAATAAACTTTTTCGCACCTCACGTTATAGCAGGATGTAGGAGGTCCGCACCTCACGCTTCAGTAGCCTGTGAGAAGTCCGCACCTCACGCTACAATAGACTACGGAAATCTCCAAAACTTTCTGCACTGTAATACACAACAGACTGCGGAAATATGAGATTCAGAAAAATTTCGAAACTTCGAGTAGTATGCCGCCACACCCTACCAGAGGAGAGACCTACGAACTTCAAGAAATTTTTCACTTCTCCCTGTGGCTTTGATACCAAGATAAAATTTATGAGAAAAACAACACGGTGAGGCTACGCTCACTTATGTATATCCAATGAAGATAGATTACATCTTTATATAGGAAAAGACTCTCCCGAGTCGGCTACATGCAAACCAAAGACAACTAGACTCTTAACTAAGAACTGACTCTTAACACACCTACAACTGACTCTCACAATTGAAGCTTAGAATTGGTGCTTATAACTCGTGCTTACAACTAGCGCTTTCTCTATTATTTCCAAGTGTTTGCACCCTGAGAGATTTGATCAAATCTCTCAAGGTGCAAATCTTTTTTAGAATGCAAAACTTGAAGAAAGGCTAAAAGTTTTCACCTTGAGAGATTTGATACCTCTAGACTCTTTATAGGTCAGGAGTTAAACATATCTTCACTAGTAATTGTTACAAGGAAAATCTCTCTATGGCTATGGGTAAACCACAATAGACAGAAATGACTGCAGAAATCAACTCTATTCTCAAGTATGCTATATAAATGAATATGCTAGCAAGACAAGATAAAAATCCTACCTCATCAGGACATTCGATGAAGTCCACTGTTGAGCACTTGATCCAAAGCAATACACCTTCAACTAATCCTCAACAACCAAGCAACACAATCATATGAAAATAAAATATAATGTTAGCACATTCAATAGAATAATCCATAAACATTCATAACAAATACGCCCATGGAATAGTAATTCAAATATTTGCAAGATATCAATTGGATGAGAAAAGAGTATTTCTATTAAGATATAATCAACATAAGTGAATAAGTTATAGACTTCTATGTCAGCACGGTTCGGAACCGAGAAACTAAGTTCCTTCCAGCTGGGCCTAAACCACTTCAATCCTTCACCAAAGTCAAGCTCATATAAGAGAGACAATGAAGTTTTCAATCAATAAGGGAAGAGATTGGGGGATGAACACCGTGTTCAGACTTAAAGGATAAAGGGATGTAGACTCAATGTAAGGTGAATAATTCCTCCATAGTAACTTTTCTCTCAAAGTTGAATTCTTTCTCCTCTTTTCCATAGCTTGGAATTGGCCCATTTATAGCCTTCAAGTGGAATTGAAGGGCCAAGTTGAAACATTTCCAGTATATGGAAGGCCAAGGATCATTGATCTAGTGATGTGACATGGAAACTTGACACCTTTTTTCAATTTTGGGTACATTTCTCGTTGTACAAAGGATGTAGTGGTGCAACTTGCATATACGCATGTTGTATAGTAGGCAAGGTGCATATATGTGGAAAAATTATTTTTTTAGCTCTAGGATTTGCAAAAAGGGATGACAAGTCTGCATAGGGAAATGGAAAAAGGCCTTCTGTGCAAGATTGCATGGGGTGAGGTAAATCTTTCTATAACAAATGCCCCCTAATGTGTGAGGTCAGAAGAGTATCTGCGATGGCCAAAATGCATTATAAAACCCAGAAGTGGAGTAATGGGGACCCAGCTGGAGGAACTAGTTGTTCATTACAATCTGTACTGACTTTGCATACATGGCTGCCAATTTGAATTACATTGCAGATCCATGTGAAAATATACCAAACAACTGTCCATGGCCATGAATAGGCAAATACAAGTGTAGTTACATGTCAAAGGTTGTCATAGTCATGAACAAGGCCCAATAAAACTAGTCTCAAAACCGATCTGAAGATATATGTATACAATGGAGTACAATCTGATCTCCCATGATCACTGAAGTCACACATGTATTGTTCCAATGAAAAGGTAGCAACAAATCAGGAAAGTTGCGACTACATACTAATGTCTTCAAGTCTTTTACACAATCTGCCAAAGGTGCAAGTCTACATCGTGTGAATAAAGGAGTTGAGGTCGAACACAATGAGACTTCATTTGATTACTAGTCATTGAGGTATACTGTTAAAAAACATAGGACAACCTACCGATGATGAAAGTAGGTATCGAGGAACCGAGTACATTCTTACAAGTATGAATAAAGGAGTCGGGATCAAACACTTGAAGAATCCATCGATCAGGAGACATTGGTGTATTCCCAACTATCGATGGCGAGAGAAACTGCCACTAATGATTGCAAGCCTCTAGGTACTCATAGGACTCTAGGTCTTGTTTCCAGAATAGATGAGCTAAAGTAGATGGAAGGAGACCCACTGAAAGGAGAGCATTAAGGCATCTCTCATAATTCAACAAGAGGTACAAAGAAGGAGCTTGATGATTTGGAGGAAATCGGGCGAAGAACATGTTCATGAACCCACGACCCTGTGCATCTTTTGCGTGTGCCAATTGCAAGCAGTAAACAAAAAAGACCTTCTGAATAACAACCAATGAGGAAAACTGCTAACAAAGGTGAGGAAACCACCAATAAGGCTAATGGCTTCCAAGACACTGTACGAATCCCAATGTGTGAATAGATGTCTTGTCGTCGAACATAAGGGAAACCACCCAGTCAACGACCAATGATGAAATGTCGATTGTTGGGTTCAAGGTTACCTACAAATGAAGAAATTAGGACCAGGGTGCGTAATAGGACCACAACTTCATGTGATTCTGAGACAAACTGAGGGTATGGTCGACATGCAAAGTCAAGAGTTCTGAGGAATGGCCGACACAGGTTAATAGACATCCTTTGAATAAGAGCATGATACATATGGAAGACGTTAGAAACATAGACTCAATGATGAAACCATGGGATGTAGGAGGCATCATTCAAACTCTCCATAGGGATTGGAAGAGTAACTAGTCAGGGGATAAAAATCTATGTAATGAGCTCAGCTTCCTAAGGCCAAGCTAAACCCAAAATTATGATGATAAGTGGACTCAATAACTTTGTGCTATGTTCAAAGGCGACATGATTGCTAGCAAAATAAGATAATACTCCCTTACCACCCATCTTTTTTTGTTTTTTCATATTCAAATGAATGCTATGATACATAGAAGGAAATGTGTGTCGCAAGTAAGCAAAAATAGTTCCACCAGTGGAACATACATATGCTCAATGAAAGGAGGTGCATGTGGGAGATGGACACTCGGGGGAATGTTCCCTCTTGGGTATAGGGTGTTAAGTTTCAAAGGATATAAACGAGGCTCTACTTAGTTGAGGATGCATAACTACTAAGGCAAACAGTTTATAACGCAAAGCGAGAATCGACTATAAGCTCAATACTGCAAGCAAGGGCATGAGATGCAATCACAACTTAACACCAAAACATGTCCTTTTGCGTAATCTTAGTCTATTTGGTGTGAAAAAGGGATAAACTTGTACCAAATAGACATCCTTTCAAATCCAATTTACAAGTGTGAAAGAGACAAGTTCACTTGGCAATCTTTTCACTTTTTGAAAACGATTAAGAAAAGAGCTTAACTAGGACTCATGACCTTTCAAGTCCAATTTAACGAGTGTGAAAGGGACAATTTCACTCGACAATCTTTTCACCTTTTTAGACGAGTTGGAAAAGAGATTAACTCAAACTCACTTGGGAGTTTCTAGGCGGCAAGTCACGGGGGAGGCCAAGGCTCTCGTGTTGGACTTCTGTGAAATGTCAGTATCTTACGAATAGTCGAAACCATCTTGGGAAAACCCAAATCTCTCCAAGTCGAGGAGGATAAAGTGATAGCAGAGCTTACCATCTCCATGATATATCAGATGATGTATCTTACTTGAAAGGACATAGGCGAAGGCATTTGATACCCCACAAGACCATCCCAATCAAAGAGAACTTCTCCAGGACTTGGAGGGAGAATACTCGGGGAGAGTAAAACTCTCTCTTGTTCAGAATGTGTAGTATCAGAAATGAGAACGACATGGTTGAAGGATGCATCACCCTCTTGTTATCACTAAGAGTCACCCTTATATTGCAAGAGGATAATATTAGTACCCATCAAAATGTTTGTGGAGGTAGGTTTATGAGTGGAGGTAAAATGGACAAAACTCAGTACAAGAACGTTTGAACACAGAAAGTGGACAAACAATGTATAGAGAAATGAGGTCCTCATTAACTTCAGTCAGTGGTTTAAGGTTAAAGGTGAGCAAAGGGAAGACTTAGTGAGAAAGGTGAACAAGTCTTCTATGGGAATCCGACTTTCAAGCAGCTTGGTGAAGAGAAACTCAGGCACAAGAGCACTCTTGAACTTAAGTTTCAGACACTGAAATATATCATAGTAGCATAATAATCAAACCTCCATTACTATGTGACTACAACAACTCGTATGTATCCTCCATGCATGAGCATTTCAACATAAGAAGAAACAAGATAACAAAGAAATTGACTGAAACTGGTCACAACAATATTGTAATCAAACCTACATCACAATATGACCACAACCATCGTTTGGATCCCCAATTCACGAGTGTTTCAATACAGATTAAACAAGATGATGAAAGAAACCGACTTCTATTAATGCGAAAGTATCAAGTCACATACAAAACCAGAGAACAACTTTGTTATCAAAATATCACAAAATAGGGAGCTTTGCTCAAACAGTTGATGACCATAACAAAATCTAGAAGTGATCTATTTATAATAGGTTCAGTTCACAACTGCCAGGAGTGTAATATGGCCATCATATTCAAAGCTTTCCGTCTATGAAGCCTTCTGTCAGACTGTGCGTGTTTCCTCCCGTGAGATGCAAACTTGGCTCAGTATGGGCTTGCAAGAAGAACCCGTCCACTGCTATACCTTGGGCTGACAACTTTGTCTCCTTAGCCATAATTTCCATGCTTTCTATTTATGGAATGATGTGAGGTTTCAACTACCAGTCCCTTCTCATTAACTGAATCCTTCTCGGTATTGGAGCACGACGGGACGACTATCAGGTGGCCACCTATCATTGTTGGATAAGGCATCATATGTGCACATGATTTCAGGGTTGCAGGAAGTGGTTTGGGTCCACATCGCTTTCAGGCCCAAAATGCACCCTCTTCCACCACGTAGCCTCCTCGCAAAACCGTGGTTAGGATTTCGGCTTGCCTTTGGATTTTAATGTCCATGCAGCTTTTGGTGCCGAAATGATCGGGGGCTGTTGATATGATAGTGACCCGTGATCTGGGCGCACCAACTATTTTAGTGCCCCCACCAAAGTTTTATCCGGTTGCCAATTGTGGGATCCTTCCAACCGCATTTAGAGGTGGTGCTAAACTAAAATGTATAGGGGATCTCCTCCGCTGCAAACTGCACTTGCCCGCTCACCTGTGCTCCTAGCTGTCAACTGTGACCCTAGACAACTTCATGTGATAACATTTGGCTCCATAGGGGATGCCATGCTTATTGCGAGCTTCCAATAATGTGTAGTTCAAGTGCCTTACTGTTTGGGTCATGGAGTCTCTTATTCAAAAAAAAAAACAAGAAGGAAGTGGTAATTATAATGGTGGAAAGCCAATCATGGCTTAAAAAAAAGAATTCTTCAGAAAATGCCCATTGACAGGGCCACTAAAGACTTCAAAATCCTCCAAGCTCTGCAACTTATAGGTGTTATTTGAAAATAATTCAGAAATCTTGAAAGGACCAATCCATAAGGCTTCAAATTTACCATTTTTTCCTTTGTCTTGCTTGTTGGCATCCCACTTGAGTACCAGATCTCCCAGCTGAAAATATTCCTTTCTTGCCCTCTTGTCAAAGGTTCATTTTATTTTCTGCTAGTGATCCTGAGCTTTATCAAGAAGCTTCTCCCTAACTTGTTGTACTTCTACCAGCTGTTGTATCCTCCTAACCATATCATCAGGTTCTCCTTGGTAGTCTTGGAGGAATTTTTCCACAGGTAAGGCAAGATGAGTAGGAAAAATAACCTCAACCCCATATACAAGCTGAAAAGGGGAAACACCCAGTGACCTCTTTGTTGTAACTCTGTCAGCCCATAATGCAAATTTCATCTTTGATTCCCAGGCTTTCTTGTTGTCTTCTAACAATTTTTTGACGATCTTTATGAGGCTCTTGTTAGAGGACTCTACTAAACCATTTCCCTGGGGGTAGTAAGGAGTAGAATGGATTAATGTAATCCCATACAGTTCATAGAACTTGACCAATGGTTCATCTTTGAAGGAGGAATCATTGTCTGTAACAATCATGCTTGGACAACCAAATATGGACATGATATCCTCAAGAAAGATAATAATTACCTTGTGGGAGGAGCTCCTTCTAGGAATGGCTTTTATCCACTTGGTGAAATAATTAGTGGCAGTCAAAATCCACCTATGCTGACCACTTGAGGCTTGATGGATTTCCCTAATGAAGTCAAGACCCCACTATTGGAAAGGTCCAGAAACCACTACAGGTTTCAAAGACAAAGATTTGAGTTGTTTCTTTCTAGAAAATTTTTGGCATTTGACACAGGCTCTAATCCTTGCACAAGCATCAGTAAAAAGGTTGGGCCAGAAACACCCACCTCTGAAGATATTATAAGCCATGGTCCTCCAGAAATGATGTCCCTCACATAAGCTGTCATGAAAAGCATTGTTTGAATGCAATGACTACTTGTTCCAGCTCTTCTCCTCAGCCTTCAATCTCCTCAAACAGTTGGCAAGATTTGTCCTAGACTAGTTTGAGCTTCTGAGTCACTTCCATGAATTTTCCTTATATGGTGTGGACCTACTTCTAAGCAGTGCACTGTTCCTGGGATCTTTTCATCCTCTCAATTGCTGACAAGAGTTTCAACTGTGCCTGTACTGTCGCTACTTGTTTCTTTTCCTCCTGGAGGTGTGACTCCAGTGTCTTCAGGTCAGGGTCTTCAGTAAGTCTCTCATAAGTCTGCACACTTCTAATACTAAGTTGTTTACATTCCAAAGCTAATGATTTGATCCTCTCAAATGCGCTCCAGGCAGTGGCTTCTCTTTGGTCTTGCACATCCTGCGGAGTGCTTGGCACTGTTTGTATCTCTAGGTCTTCTATTCTCTGTTGAAGCTGCTGGATGGCTTCAGCAAGCTGCGCTACTTGATGCTCCACTGGGTCTTCCTCCTTTTTCTCTAAGCCCATCACAGACCTTTTTTTTCCCATGTCGCTCAAATACCAAAGTGAGGTGAACTTCGCGGCTAAGGGTTCAGGTGGCTCTATTTCAGGGAAGGCCACACCTTCCGACATCTTCCAAGATATGAATGCAATGTGGATCAGTAGCCAACTAAAATGGAACTCATAGCCCTGATCCTGAGCTTCACTGTAGTCTTGGTCTAACTGGTTAACTAAGTACTTTGACCAGTTCATTTGTATCCCTTCCACACATTTTCCTGCGAGTTTAACAACAAACCTTGTGACCTGCGTGCGTCTGTTCTTCTAGACTATCTTACCAGAAATCAACTGGAAAGCAAGGTGCACTATGCCATTCTGGATGGAGGCTACCTTGTATCCTCGCTTCCCCTTCTTCACATAGTCGTAGGTATCTTTAATCTTCTGTGCCAGGGTGCGGTCTGCAGCCTTTCCTGGGTAAAAGTCTTGCGGGTCTAGTCCTTGCATGGTCAATCTGGTGATTCGATGGATCAGGACTGGGTCAATGGTGATGTGTATGTCTAGCCACATATAACTTCCATGGAAGCTCGATAGCAGGAGATTAACGCACGTGTTAAACTCCTGGTGCCTTCCGAAATGGGGTATCTTCATTACGTTCAGGATAGTGGACTGTGCGAGGTCCATAGTCCATGGTTGGGGGATTATCCTCGACTTATTCCCCTTTGTCCTAGTGTTACCCATGATTTTGGTCATCATGATGATGTATTGATGATGGTGTATTCAGGCTCTTCATTAGAACTTTTTCCTGAGAAAAGTTACCTTCATCTCTTTCCAGAAATCACATTTTTGAGGACTGTTCGCAGGCTGCTAGTATATTTGCCTGTGAGAATGCATGATTCTCGTAGGCTGCCTTAAGCCAGGGTGTGAGAAGTTTGCACTGTGTTGAACTGCTAGGGTGCGAACTCTTTTTAAAGAAGGGAAAAAGATGAATTCTCGAAGCTTCTAGAAGGGAATCTTCTAGAAGGATGAGATGGCATTCGAATGGTTATCCTAGTACTGGATTCCCTGATATCTTGTGATCATTCTTATCCAAGTAACCAATTCATTCTCTCCTATATATTGAGTGAATTCTCATGGAAAAGGTTAAGCAAACAAGAAGAAGCAAGTCTCATTAGAGAATTGGTGAAAGATTGTGTGAAGGACTGAAGCTACAACAGCTAAGAAACTCCAACAAGTTTATCAAAGGTAGTTGATATTCTTCATGCAAGTGAGCAAGTGTGTGTATCGGAGCCAAGGGCCATTGAAATGAAGTTTGCAACATCAAGGCTCATGTTGTAATCTTTACTTTCCATTAATATGATACAGTAATATGTCCCTTTCCCATAAAGTTAGTTCCTCTTCATTGTATAACTCCTTGATCATATACATAGATTGACTGTTGAATACATTGTGCTTTCTTCACTTCAGTTGGTTTGTATTGTTTTGGTCTTGACTGTACGAGAGCACTGGAGCGAAGCGGGAGCAACAAAGACCAAAGGAAGCGATAATAAGGTATGTTCTTTGTTCTTGCCTCCTAGTTCATTCAATAGTCAAAATCTAGGGAAAGAGTATTATTCTGTCTTGCTTTGTTCTAGATCCAAGTGGATCTAGGGAGATCGGTTTGTGTCCGCACTTACGGATTTATCCAATAACAAAATTGGTGACTCCATTGGGGAACAATCCCATTTTCTTTGTGGCTTTTTGTGTTTTTCTGTGGCCATTTGCTCTGGTTTCATTTTTCTCCTGTCCTATCAGTCTCTGAGTCTTTAGGATATACTGATAGACCTTCTGGGTCCATAAGCCTTTGTCAATTTTGCTTCAATTTTCAAATTTTTTATTATGTTCAAGAATTCTCGCACTACACTTCATTGCAGCCTACAAGAATTGGTAAGGTTCGCACCCTGCCTATAGGTTTAAGTGTGAGGTTCTCACACCCTGCTCAAGGGTCACCTACGAGAATCAGTGATTCTCGCACTGTGTAATATTGCTTACCTGCGAACACGATTTTTCAAAATTTTGAATTTGATTTTTGGTCTTTCTAACTGCCCAGATCAGTTTGATTGACTCTTATGAGTTTCTTGGACCTCTGATTGATATCTTTCTTACCTTTGTTTGCATGTATGAATAGTCTTAGGGTTTTAAGTATTTTCTTGTCATTTTTGGCTTGAATTTCGTTTCTTGGCTTTTCTTGGCAAAACCATTCTCTCTGACTTCAGACTCTGAGTGTGCTTGATTAGTTAAGATCCAGTGATTGGTTGAAAGTTAAGTTTGCTTGGTTTTCTCATTTGTTTATGGTTTGAAAGATCATTTTCTCTTGCATTTGAAAAGACTACATTGGTTTGCTCTTTATTTTTTCTTTAATTGAAAGAGTAGATTGGGTTATTCGCTTGTTCATTGATTTGATTTTCTGTGCTCTCATTGGCATAGTGAGGGTTCTTTTTGGAAAGTGAACAAAAATTTTTCTTTCAAAAACTTGTTTTTTTTTTTAGAAAACATTGAAAATCAAAATTTTTGAGATTGTTGAAGTATTGAAAAAGAGAAACATAGCGAATAGTCATTTAATAAGTGATTGTTTGCGTTTTCATTTTAAAGGAAATTTTGCATTGTAGTTCATGGTTGATCTAGAAAACTTTCTCTCTCCGATACATAGGATTCATTGAACGAAAAGTGATACATTTCATTCTCATCCTTGCATTGTTGGGTCAGAGTCATACAACACAGGTTTCACTTCCGTTACCTTTGAGTAAACAACAACTCTTAAAAACATTGCGTAATCTTAAAATTTATCTAGTAACTCTTTTTCTAGGGCTCTTTTACACCAACATTTAGCTAGGCTAGCGCTTTGGAATTGGAAGAGAGATACACTCTCCAAAGCTCTAAACACACAATAGCATATTGTGTTAGGGAGTGTTAAATTCCATTTGCAACATTATGTCCTGGGAAGCCCTTCTCACACAAGGGTCAAGCACTAGGTCGCATTGATGTTGGCAGAGTTATTCACCCTGCTTTGTTGACATCAGTGTAGATATTGCACGTATTATGGGGGTCACTTGGAGGTATACCCACAATGATGAGTGGAAGCCTTTTGAGTTGATTTCAGGCTAGATACCCTACCCTTGCGTGTGGATCAGATTGTCGACTGTTCCCCTAGGCTTGTTTGTTGTTGGTGGTGCCATAGTGGCCTATCTCTCTAGGTTCTTACCCAAGGTGACTGTGGAGGGGAAAGTATTCACGGTACCTGGAATTGACGTTGACCAAACTCACTCGGGCTCCTTGGAGGGTATACCCACGATTATGTGTGGGAGCTTGCACCAGGGTGTAAGTCCATTAAGCAGGTCGTCAGCATAACTTTTCCATCCTATCCCCACCCCCTTCTCATCTCGTTGTTGCGATGTTGGATTTCATCACCAACTAGTGGCTTCGAAATTAGGAGGTTTTGTTTGCCTGGTGATTGCTTCCTAGATTTTGTTTACTAGCGCATGTTGTTTGTTTCTCGAAGTTGACCATAGGAATTTCTTCGCAGAGCTTGTCACTCATTTACAATAGCTCCCCCACATCGTTCACGTAGAATGTAGGGTTTATCTCCAGAGCATCTGGACAGTTCAAAACCCTTGCCTACAGCTACACCTGAGGGCTCTCCTTGGCAAGGTGAAGCCGCAGTTGTTACCACACCACAAGTGGAATCAACTGAATCTCTAGAACCTTTTCGAATTACCAATACTAGAGAGGAATTTCGAATTCGCCGTGGTGAATGACCCTTTGTGCGATTAAATTCTTCCAGAGAATTAGTTGTTACCTCTTCTAGATCACCCATTGGGCCTTTTCCTGGTGTCAAAGGCCAAGATCCTTTTTGGTCCGTAGGTGATTTTCGTAGGACCCTTTTTAGTCCTGGTTCGCCTGTGGTCTCTGAAATCAACCCTTCGGTGTTTTCTGAGATAGAGACTATATCGGTGAATACCACTTATCACTTTACTCTCCCTGCTGAGATGGCCTATCTCACAAATACTACGAGTGTCCCAATCGAGTTCACTGCAGCTGGTCTTCCTCCTATAAACACCCAACGAATGTCCAATGTCACTCCGACACTACCCCCTAGATACCATGTGCTGAATGATTTGTTGAATGCTTCTGTTCCAACACCTCCGCAAACCCCATCCGGTACTCCTGGTGGTCGTTCTGGGCACCCTATTCCCGGTTTTATTCTGACACCCCCTAAATTTCCTTCTGGCAATCCTAATCCTAGTGGCACTGTCCCGTCCATTACACCAAACTTGCAGGTTCCCATTGGTGGACAAGGTGGTACGATTCAACCTCCTCTTATCGGACACATTCCAATTACTACACAACCTTCGATTGGGACACACCTTCCGGCTGGAACACCACCCGTGATAGGGGGACTGACCCCACCTTTGGGATAAAATATACCTCCCGTTTTGGCCCAGTATTGGAATCAGATGATACAATATCTTCCTCAAACGACTAGGGGGAAACAACTTGTCCCTACTATAGTCCAACCATATCCAGGTATACCTAATCCTATTTGGGGTCAGGGTCAGAATGCTCAAACTCAGGTCCCTGCTCAAACTCAAGGTTACAATCCTTGGAATTACTATCCTCTCCAACCACCACTAAATCTGCCTGGTTCTTCCCATTATGGGCAGACTGCTTACGGTCCTACTGGTTTGCCGACAGAGATTCCACCCCAAAGTCACTAGTACCCATAGGTGAATCGACAGTTACCTTTTCTTGCTACTTTGGATTTTCCAGATTTGTCTAGGATTCTAAATGATCCTATTCATCACTCTCCCCAATGGCCTGCTATTCCAACCAAGCTTCCATCGGACATTCCTAAATTCGACGACAAAGTGGGAGAGGACCCGAACAATCACGTTATGACTTTTCACCTATGGTGTTCATCCAACTTGTTGATGGATGATTCTATTCGTTTACATCTTTTTCAACGAACCCTTACTAGTTCTACTGTGAAGTGGTATATTGAATTGCCACGAGGTTTCTTCTCTGATTTCAACACCCTAGCTATGGATTTTCTTACACATTACCAGTTACCGATCCATTATGATACTGGGACTGAGATTTTGACTTCCTTCAAACAGACTAAAGGAACTCATATATCAGATCATATCCATGAGTGGCGAAGGAGACGACATCTCATTAAACTTGAACTCCCTGATCAGTTACTGGCAGAATGGTTTACAAAATCCTTTGTGAACGAAATTGGTAAGGACATTGCCATGGGTGGCGTTGTCACGGAAGAGTAGGCTATAAGTCATGCTCAATATATTGATCTCATTTATTCGCAAACGGGAACACTTTATGATTTATTACCCGAGTTACCTCGTCCTGGTACTTTCAACACTTCAACTACTCCAGCTGCCTCACATGTAGCTGACGGTGTGATTAGTACTGCCCAAGACCAATCACATTCTGTTTCAAGCACAAATCCTAAGTCTGCTTCTTCTAATGTTCAAAATGCTCCGTCTCCTGCCACTCCCACCAGTGAAACTTCTGAGGTGAACGTCATTCAATCTACCCCGACCGGTAAAAATAAATCGAAAAAAGGGAGAGGCAAGAATAAGGAGGGAAAAAATAATAATCAAGTAGAGAAGCCTAAAACTACTCCTGTTGATGATCGGGATAAGTGCAAACCCCGATACCCTTACCTTATCTGTGGTGATGATCACTACACAAAAGATTGTCCACGACGTGCCGAGGTCACTAAGTTCCTTCAGGGAACCCCAAAACCATCTACGCCGGTTGTCTTGTCACAACCCTTCCCGTCTCAACAACAGGCTCAGTTGGTCATTCATGACCAACCATCTACTTCTACTACATCATATGTTTTGATTTGTACTGGTGATTCTAAACCCAACAATGTTGCACTTACAACTAGAGCCAAAGATTATTCTCCGTCTAAGGAGAAGGTTGACGATTTACCTCCTGCTTTGGTACAACCCTCTCCACCGACCCCACCTACAAACGATCCTCTTCATCTCGAATGACCGAGCCTTGATACAGTTCTACGACCCCCCCCACTAAGGGTGTTTTTCGAAAATCGGCTTTCAATCCTCATGCTCGTGCGGCCCAGAACTACAACATTGTTGAAGATCTGGCCCATGCAACTTCAGTGATGTCAGCCCTTAAAGTCCTTCAGTCTTTTCCTGCACAATGGAAGGAACTGTTGAAAGCTATAGGTGGAATTGACCCAACCGATACAAATTTAATAGTCTTTGACTTGGAAGATCATATTCTAAGGTTACCCCCTCAACTCACGTTCCAGATACAAGTTGTTGTCTCTGACAAGAATATTTGCTGAACTGTTATCGAAGAGGGTGCCTCGACGTGTGTGATGTCTCTTGCTTGTTGGAAAGCCATTGGTTCTCCTCCTTTGAATGAATCACAAAATACTCTTAAATCCTTTAATGGCTCTGGTTTTAAACCTTATGGTGTTCTTCCTCCGTTTCCAATTACACTGGGAGGTAAGATGGTCCAAGTTGAAGTGGAAGTCTTTGATGCTCCCCTTGATTATAATCTTCTACTTGGCCGCAGCTGGATCGATTCCATGCACACCGTTGTGTCAACACTTTTCTGTGTAGTATGTTTCCCTCATCAAGGAAAGGTTGTTACTGTTGACCAACTTGCCTTCTTCAATTCTGATACTCGTACTGGCAACGTGTTATTTATTGCTAAAACCCCACCAGGTTATGAGAACATCGGTGTAGGCCTTTTGAAGGACTCCTCATTAATGGGTACTTTTCCCATTTCACCGCTTGATGTTCCACGACCGTCAGTTTCTTCTATCAATATGATCTCCACTGTACCTCCCGAACTTCCTGCGTCACACGACCCTTGGATTGTCCCTGACCCTAGAGATCATATTCGTTTCGACAATGCAATGATGTTAAGTCCGGTTGAATTTGCCTATCAAGCCATTCAATTGGCAACACCTTCTACCCCCTCTCTTGATGATTTTTCTCTCGATCCTTTTCGTGTTATTTTTCCCACTGACGAGATGATCATGTCCGTCATGGAGGACACCCCTTGGGATGATGGGAATCATCGTTCCATACTCTTTTTGGAACAACACACTCTTGAGAACTACCAACGGATTTCGACTCCGTCGACCATTGTTTTCATCTCAATCGTTCCCGGATCTGCACATGATGTGTTTTCCGAAGGGAACCTCAGTAATATCTCTCCCACGATTCCCATTGACATATCCATTAAAACTGGAATCATCGAAAATGTCCATATTGGAGCTTCCTGTTCCTAAGACGAAACAGTCACCTATACATCCCTGTTCAAAGAGTTTTGTGACATATTCGCCTGGAGCTACGAAGAAATGCCAGGTATCAACCCTGCTATTGTTGTACATGAGATAAAGACATACCCCAGAGCTAAACTTGTCTGGAAATGCCTTCGTCCAGTTCACTCCCGTAAAGCGGCTGCTATAAAACTTGAAGTCGAGAAACTTCTGAAAGACGAATTTATTTATCCGGTGGCTCTTACAGAATGGGTTTCCAACCCTGTCCCGATTGACAAGAAAGGAGGAAGTATTCATGTATGTGTTGATTATAGGGATATTAACAAAGCCTATCCGAAAGACAACTTTCCAATCCCTTTCGTCGACCAGATTGTCGATGACTGTGCCGGAAGTGAAATCTTCTCTCTCATGGATGGTTTCTCCGGCTATAATCAAATTAACATCGCTCCATAGGACCAACATAAGACTGCTTTTATTTGTCCTTGGGGTAATTTTGCCTATAGGAAACTTCTCTTCGGTCTTAAGAACGCTGGCACGACATTTCAACGTGCTATGTCTT
Source organism: Picea mariana (assembly GCA_032191745.1). Taxonomy (NCBI): domain Eukaryota; kingdom Viridiplantae; phylum Streptophyta; class Pinopsida; order Pinales; family Pinaceae; genus Picea; species Picea mariana. Next base: position 17,378 of record JASDQU011376480.1, read on the forward strand.
ATGCTTTTCATGATATAAAGCATCTCATTCAACCATATTTGGATGATTTACCAGCTCATTCTTTGCATCAAGTCGATCACCCCACTCATCTCCGAGCCATTTTTGTTCACTGTCGGTTCTATCGTATATGTTTAAATCCTCATAAGTGCGTTTTTTGTGTAGAATCCAGTCGTCTTCTAGGTTTTATCGTTTCGCGTCACAGGATCCGGGTGGATCCTATTAAGGTTGAGGCGATTCTTAATCTCCCTCCTCCTTCTACATTGCATCAGTTGCAAATTTTGCAGGGAAAAACAAACTTTCTTCGTCATTTCATCCCTAATTACGTCGAGATTACTCATGGTTTTACGCGACTATTGAAGAAAGATTCCGAGTTCATTTGGGATACCATTGCTAACAATGATTTTGAAGCTTTGAAGTTGTCCCTCACGCGAGCTCTGCTTCTCTTTCCTCCTGATTATAGTCGTGATTATTTTCTTTATCTTGCTGCCTCGGAGTATACTATTGGCATGGTTCTTGTCCAAGAGGATGATGCGCACGATGAACATATTCTCATCCAAGAGGATGATGCGCACGATGAACATGTTATTTATTACTTGAGTCGAAGTCTCACATCCACTGAAATCAAGTATCAACATGTTGAAAAACTGGCCTTGGCTGCCGTTCAATCCATCGAACGCTTCTGGCATTATATCCTCTCACAGAAAACTACAGTGATTTATCATTGCAACCCTATGCAACACATTTTGACACGTCAATTACTAGGGGTCAAATACTCCAAATGGATTGTCATACTCTAGGAGTTTGACTTGGAATTCGATCACGCCACGTCTAAGAAATCCTTACTTTTTGCTGAGTTGATATGTGATTTTCCTCACTCTGCCATGGAAAATGTAGCAGTTGATTCATTACCTGATGAATCTCTTTTCCTTATTAGCACTGACGATCTTTGGTATGGGGATATCATTATATATCTCCAAACCCAGACTTTCCAGCCTCCTTTTTCTAGTACTGAACGACGTCGCATATGCTATCAAGATCGTCAATACATTATCTTCGGAGATACTCTTTACCGTCGAGAAATTGACTCTGTTTTTCTACGTTGTTTAACATTTGATGAAGCCGAGAAAGATATGAATGACTGTCATTCCGAAGCATGTGGTGGTCACATGTCTGGGTATGCTACTGCCCAGAAGATCTTATGCGCAGGGTATTTTTGGCCTTCGTTGTTTAACGACTGCATTATTGCCATTCAGAAATGCGATGCCTGCAAGACCTACAATCAGAAAATTTGGTCACATCCTGCTCCTCTTGATCCTGTGGTCTCAGTTGGTCCTTTTGCGAAATGGGGTATCGACTTCATGACATGTCACCCTCACTCGGCCAGGGGGCATGGTTACATTATTGTAGCCGTTGATTATTTTACAAAATAGGCCGAGGCGATGCTGACATTTGACAATACTGGAAATACCGCAGCGTTGTTTCTATTTAATCACGTCATAGCTCGTTTTGGTGTTCCCCAAGCTATCGTTACTGATCGCGGTAGTCACTTTAGGAATTTTATGATGTTTGAACTTACAGAGAAGTTGGGTCTTCACCATGATAACTCAACGCCCTATTATCCACAAGCCAATGGTCAAGTCGAAGTAATCAACAAAGTTCTAATAACTATGCAACGACGGATGATAGGAATTCATAAAACAAATTGGCACACAACGTTGTTTTCAACATTGTGGGCATACCGGACATCTGTCAAATCCACTACTAGGTTTACACCTTTTTTATTAGTCTATGGTGTGGAAGCCATTCTTCCTATAGAATGTGAGATACCCTCTCTGAAGCTAGCTGTCGAACTCTTACCCAATACTTCTGTTGAAGAAGAACATCT
>JASDQU011376481.1:2377-13387 GCA_032191745.1 Picea mariana
ACCTCTTTCAACTTTACCCTTAGGGTTCTTCCATTCCTCTTTGGGATTCTAGAACTTTTCTGGGGCAACTGCTTTGCCTCTGGGCTGATTTCTGCCTTGCCCTCGCTGGCCTTGCTTTTGGCCCAGCTTCTCCTTAGCCTTCAGAGCCATCTCGTAAGCATCCTCAACCGTTCTGATGGTTTTCATGCTTAATTCATATTGAATGTCGTATCTCAGACCATTCAGGTATCTGGCAACCTTCTCATCATCGCTCTCCCGATGACCTGCTCGGATATTGAGTTTGTAAAACTCTTCGGTGTATTCCTTCACCGTCATCAACTTTTGTTTCAGGTTCTTCATTCACCTGAACAGTGTGATCTGATAATCCCTTGGGATGAATTTTGCCTTCATATTAGCAATCATTCGATCCTAGTTTTTAATCTTTTGTTTGCCTTTGCAGTGTCTGTCAGCTTGTAGCCCATACCACCACAATGCTGCATGTCCCTTCAACTTTGTGACAACATGCCTTACCTTTTTATCCTCTTCGATATCTTCATAGTCAAAGTAGGTGTCAAGAGCTCGAATCCAATCCAGAAGCTCTTCTGCATCCAGACTCACTTCATAGATTGGAATGTCCATTTTGGTCTTTGAACTCATTCGAGTGATAGCCTTAATTAACCGCTCATTTGCTGCATCTTCAGCTGCAACTTCTCCTTTTGGTTCAACTTCAACCTCATTGTAGGAATCACTAAGATCCCCAGCACCAGTTGTGCATCTCTGAGTTGTTTCTATCTCCTCGAGTCTCGCTCTGAGATCTCGTATCTGTCTTTCCATCTCTGGATTCCCTACCAAACTACCTCTTCTTCTCACCTCCCTATCTTCTAGATCAGGTGACTATCTTTCTCTCCTTGGTGGCATGATGAATTCCTGTCTCTCTATGTTACAGAAAACAAAGAGTCTTCCCACTCTGATACCACTCTGACGACACCCGCACTCCTCGAAGCACAATCACCTCTTCCAGGACGTTCTTTCTTCTTGGCCCGAAGAGCGTCAATGCTCTTCTATCTTCCAATCAAAAGATCTACACCCACAGTTCCTCCACGCAACTTCCCCTTTGTTCACTTGTCAGGAAAATTGGAACTCGCAGCTTCGCGAGCTCACGATCTATCTCTGAGTTCTCGAACCTCCGAGACCCGAGATGCCAGTCAACACTGACCTTCTTTCACCACTATCGGAACTTCGGCCCTATCGCCACTTCGTGACTTGTGACCCTGACACTTAAGGTTTCAAACTCTGATACACGACGCACCGAAACGCCGAACTCACGACCTCGTTCCCTCGCGACTTCACTACTCGCGAGCTCAAATGACTCCTTCCTTGACTTTCGATATCTGATATGTCCATACATCGATGTATCTCATCACCTGTCACATCACCTTGTCGTGGCCCACCCTGTCCATGTAGTCGTCAGGACTTCTCTTCTCGCACTATCGCGACTCTCGCTGCCTAATCTTTTGTTCTTTTCTCACGATGGCCAGATAGTCGATCTACGAGTAGAACCTATGCTCCTAGTAATCCCGATCAATGGATCCTATTCTTTCAAGATTCGAACCTTTCTCCACACCTGCACTGTAGTCTCCTTGCACATACGCAAGATTCAGTGGCCCTCGTTACCTTGCGAAATCTCCTCGGATGATTTCGTTCATCCGTCTTCCTTGTGAAAATCCACAAACAAGAAATGTCTCTCCACGAGACTTGTTCACCAACCTACGACTCTTCTATTCGACCTGCTCACGCAACTTCTCTCCGCTACCCTTCAACAACCTTGAAGGCCTATCCCTCCTAATCTTCGACGACTTCAATTCCCTCAGGAAAAAGTTCTTGCGTGCACTCCTTGCGGCAAGTCTTCAAACACGACTAAGTGATGAAGCTTTCGATCCTGCGCACTCCTGCAGCATAAATCCTTCAATCCCTTTACTCAGAATCGCAACTCCGAGTCTTCGTCTAGACTGCGCACGTCTTGCATGGCACTGTGCTTAGCTTGCACCTTCGAAGAATTTAGAACAAAATTTTCCTCTAAGTGAACCCTTCTGTCAACACACTCCTTTTGGACAAGTTCGACTGTACTCCTTGCATGAATTCTCTGGTTCAAATTAGAAACAATTGAAACTAATTCTTCCTCCTCCCTGACTTCAATTCAACTATGAAATCACATACACATCATATAAAATCAATTGTATGATAGGAAGCAAACATTCATACGCATAATGTCAAGATACAGAGAAACAACACCAAAACCATGAATTGAACCAAAGCTTTCTTCTATTAATTCAATATCTGTACATGGGTGTTCTTCATACAATTCTCTGCTTGCTCTCTTTCTTCCTGCTTTTTGATATGTTACAATGTACAAAGGAGGGTGTCTATATCCCATTTCCCTCTCGATCTCTAAAGCTATCAAATCTAGAATTAAATTCCTATCTAACTTTACATTAAATCTATTAAATGGCTCATATACCTAAGGACGTGAGCTATCCACTCAAGGTCCATTACAATGTACAAGTGCACTTCATTAATTTCACACATTAATGTTTGGTGCAATCATATCAAGGTGTTTTCAAAAAGAGATTTGTGTTGTCTTGTCCAATTGTCCCCCGCTTTTGCATTGGCTCGCTTGACGTGGGCGATGCTCCTACATCAAAATTCCAATCAATCATACGAGTAGGGTCTTGAACATAATTATTTAACAAATAAACATGAAATACATTATGTATTTTTAGATTTGCAAGAAGTGCAAGTTGGTATGCTACAGGTTCAATTCAAGTTAAGATCTCGAAAGGGCCACAAAACCTAGGTGCCAACTTGGAACATTTCCCTAGATTTAGTGAACCTTTTTAGGCTTTGAATTTTAAATAGATGTGGTATCCCACTTGAAAGTCCGGGTGTCTTCTCTTTAGGTCCACGTAACTTTTTTTGTTTTTCCCTAGTCTCCTTTAATTTCTGCCATACTTTTTTTACCGTGATCTCCATTTCTTGGAGTGTCTCTAGTCCCATCATGAGTATGTCCACTGGCTTATCCCATCTAATTGGTGTCATACATATTCTATCGTACAGTACTTCGAAAGGGCTCATCTTAGCCGAAGTTTGGTACCCATGGTTGTATGCAAATTCCACCAAGTGTAGGTAGTCTTCCCACTTGCTTGGTTTTGTTCTTACATACATGTGTAGCATATGTTCTACAATTTGGTTTATTTGTTCAGTCTTCTCATCCATTTGTGGATGATAACTTGTGCTGAGATTCAAGTTAGTATTTAACCCTGTAAAAAATTCTTTCCAAAAAGAAGATGTAAATTTTACGTCTCTATCCAAAATCACCATTTTAGGAATACCATGCAGTCTAAAAATTTCTTTCATGAATATTTCAACAATGTTAATGGCTTTAAAAGTAGACTTTATAGGAATAAAGTGTGCATACTTACTAAGTTTATCGATTACCACCATAATTGAATCATTCTGTTTTTCATTTCTAGGAAAACTTGTAATAAAGTCGAGTGATATTGTCTCCCATTTCCATTCCAGCACTAGTAAGGGCTACAACAGAATGGCTCAATGTTGGTGTTCAACTTTTACCTACTGACAATCTTGACACTTAGCTAAGTATTCTGTTGTTTCTCCCTTCATATTAGGCCAATAAAATAATTTCCTTAGTTTTGTTATCATTTTCTGGTACCCCAAGTGACCAAAATATGATTTCTTGTGTGCTTCGTCCAAAATTGTTGACTTTAATTCCACCGAATCTGGTATGTATATTCAGTTTTTGAATCATAGTGGACATTTCCTATTCAAACTTAGATCTGTTTTGTATGAATTTTCTTCATTATCTCATAATTTTTCCACTGTTCTAGTGTAATATTCGTCATTATTACTTGCATCCTTTATCCTCTTCTCAAGATCGCTTTCTTCCCCACTAATGTTTATTTCAAACAACCCATGAACTCTTCTTCTTAAGGCATCAACCAACTTGTTTTCCTTACCGTTGATATGTCTTACATCAAAGTCAAATTCCCTCAAGAATGCCAACCATCTTGCTTGCCTTGCATTAAGGTCCAATTGACTAAAGAAAATTTTCACACCATTGTTATCCATCAGTGACATAAATTTTCTACCCATTATGTAGTGTCGCCACATCTTTAAGTCGCGTATTACAACTTCCATATCTAAGTCATGAGTGACATAGTTTCATTCATGTTCCTTTAGTTTTTGGGACTCATAACAAATCACATGTACTTCTTGAGTTAGGACACCACCTAGTCCTTCATTACTTGCATCCACACAGACTGTGAAGTCTTTGTCCGGGTCTTCTACCTTTAAAATGGGCGCAGTCGTTAAAAATTCCTTTAACTTATTAAAAATGTCTTGACATTTCTGTCACTAGTTAAACTTAGTTCCCTTCTTTTGTAATGATGTGATAGGGTATGCAAACTTGGAAAACCCCTATATAAATTTGCGTTAATATCCGGTGATTCCCATGAATGATGGGATGTCCGCTACATCCTTCAAAATTGACCATTCTATGATGGCTCTTCTTTTATCAGGATCGACTGCAATACCTTCCTCAGATCTTACACGCTCTAGGTACTGTATTTTCTTCTGATAAAAGTTGTATTTATCAAATTTGGCATAAAGTTTGTGTTTTCTCAAAGTTTGCAGAACTATCCTTAGGTGTTCTTCATGTTCTTCTTTTGTTTTAGAATACACCAGGATATCGTCATTAAATACCAAAACAAACTTGTCCAAGTACTGACTAAAAATACTGTTCATTAAGCACATGAATGTAGTTGGCGCATTAGTGAGGCCAAATGGTATAAAAACAAATTTGTAATGTCCATACCTCGTTCGATATGTTGTTTTACTTATGTCCTCATATTTTATCCTAACCTCATGATAGCCAGATTGTAAATCCAATTTTGAAAACATCTTTGCCCCACCTACTTGATCAAACAAATCACTTATCCTAGGTAAGGGGTACTTGTTCTTAATAGTCATTTTGTTTAATTGTCTGTAATCGATGCATAATATCAGAGTTTCATATTTTTTTTTAACAAAGAGGATGGGTGCTCCCCATGGTGAAACACTTGGTCCGATATATTCTTTGTTCAATAATTCCTACAGTTGAATTTTTAATTCTATTAACTTTGGTAGACTCATTTGGTAGGGTGTTTTATATATAGGGGATGAACTGGGTAGTCGGTTGATAGAAAAGTCTATCTCCCTCAGGGGTAATTCTGGTATCTCATTAACAAACATATCTCTAAAATCATGCAAGATGACAAAAACCTCCAAGATGGGTTTATTTTCTTTTTCTAACAGGTTTGTTACTTGGATGGCATAACTCTAACAACCCTTTCTCATGCATTTTTTAAATTGCATTCTGAAAATCTTTCTAATGGAGATTGGTTTTTGTATACCTTGAACTATCCTAACAGTGTGATTTCCGTCTTTATACTTGAGTGATTTTTCATAACAATTTAACATTGCTTTATGACTTTCTAACCAATCCATTTTGATAATTACGTCATAAGACCCTAATTTTAGAATGTTCAGATTTGTATTTATATTTTGACCACCTAAACTGAACTCATAATCATAAATAAAATCAACCACTTTTCTTTTTGTTCATGTTGCTAGTTGTACCAGCCAAGATTTTTCATGTCTTGTTTTCTTAAGTTTATTTGAATCCACTATACAAGGAGTGATATAAATCAACATAGCTCGAGGATCAATTAAAACATAAATATGAGTGTTATTAATTTTACCTTCAATTTCCACCACAGAGGACTATTGGTCATCTTGTCCACCAACCATGACTACATTTATCTGATGTAATCGTATGCCCACATATCCCACCATAGGGGCTTCATGTAGGTTGTGAACCGTAGTTCTGGCTGCTAAAGGAAAACGTGGACAGTTCCTCCTTAAGTGAGGTTCTCCACATTCCCAACATTTTAATGATTCATGGGGGATGTCCCCAAAATTCTTTGTTCCTACATTTACTGGTTTATCACCTCCTTGGGTGTTTTGATTATTGGAGTGAAAATATTTTCTCAGAAAAAAAAATTCTACATTCCGAAAAGGAGTTGACTGATATCCCTTCTTCTGTTGGTTCATTCAGTCTTGTTTCTTGTCTTTCCAAGCCTTAGGGAATTATGACCATTGTTTGTATTGGTTGTAACACATTCGAGCTTTCCTGAAAACTTCTCTCAAGGAATTGGGATTATCAAATTCGATTCTTTCCTTATAAGACTGTAGTAAAAAACTTAGGAACCGATGGATTTTCACTTTGTCCTCCCGGATATAAGAAACAAACCTTAGTAATTCCATGAATTTGTTTATCGAATCTTCCATATCCATTTGACCGAGTCATAGCTCATAAAATTCTTTTCTTTTTCTTTCATAGTAACTTTCAAATAGGTACTGTTTCTTAAAGTATTTCTTAAAATCCGACCATTCCATCTGTTTTTCCTTCAAAACCTTGGCCAGCTTCAAGTCTCACCACCATTTTTTGGCCTTCCCTTTCAGATTATAGATGGCCATTCTGACCTTCATATTGCTAGAAAAGTTGTATATATGGAAATAATTCTTGATGTCTAATAATTATGCTTCAACTTCCTCCCCTGTTCTGGATTTCCCGTCAAAGGTAGATGGTTTGATTTTCTTAAACTCTCCCTCAAGGTGACACACCTGCTTCCTTTTTCTTATTTTTTATTGTTTTATCTTCAGCTAAAGGTCTACCTTCAGATGAGTTATCCCCATTTTTTGATTCAGGACCAGAATTCTTGGAGGCCCTTTTACTAACCTTTTCTTCCCGGTTATCATCCTTTGGGATTTTCTTTTTTACTATACTTCGCAGCAGGACTTCATTTATTTCTTGTTGTTCATATTGTGCATTTTTTAGTTTCTCATTGTATTCTTTGAAAACTTGCATATCAACAATGAGATTTCTCATAGTTTCCAGAACTTCGGTAGGTGAACTCCTGTCAATGTTCTACCTCTGATTTTCAGGAGGCCTTTTTTTAGGATTCTCCTCAAGTTCGATTTTTGCTTCATCCTAATCTACCATGATTACAACAGAATAAAGTGTTTTTTGTTTGTAACAACAATTTTTTTGTTATGAACATGAAATATATGCTAAGTAAATACTTTGGCCTTGCTCAAGTTCCAAGTGTTGTAACCTTGGCTTTGATACAATATGTAATGATCCCAAAAATTTCCAAATAAAAAAAAAATTGTTTGGGACATTAATTCTCTTTCTATATGTATTTACATGTAAATAAAAGCATCATGTTTGATATTATTAAGGCTTTTCCTAAGTTATGTTTCTAAGTATGATTGTTTCAAAGAGAAAAATCCAAAGTCTTGACCACTGCAACGTTCCTATCTAGATAGGGTTAGATGTAAAAACGGGCAATGCATCATGTCGTAAGCAATAAAATTGTTCCAGCATGCATATAACTTTCACGACACCAATCCCAGTCTTACTATAGTTGTAACTATGATATTTTAGTCTTAAGTTGGTCACAATTCGATGGATTCAAGGGTAGAATTGAATGTGTAGATTAGACAGTTTTAGAGCGCAAGAGGGAAACAGGATATAGACACCCTCATTGTGTATTGTAAAATTATCAGAGGAAGAGAGCATAGAAGAGCATGCAGACAGCTGTGTAAGAACACCCATGTATAGATATTTGGATTAATAGGAAGATTTTGATTCAAATTCATGGTTTCGTGTTTTTTCTCTGTGTATTGATGTTGAATGATATGCTCATGAATGTTTGCTTCCTGTTATACATTTTCTTTATATGTTGTATATATGATTTCATGTTTTCAGTTTGAAGTCTGAAAAGAAATAGGAATGAGTTTCAATTGTTTCTCTATCTAAACAATGGTTCCTGGAAGGAGTGTAGTTGAATCGTCCGCAAGGAGTGCGTTGACAAAGGGTTCAGAGAGGGTAGCTTTTGTTCTCATTTACATAGGAGTGCAGCTGGGCACAGGAGCTGTGCAAGGAGTGCGCAGGCTGAACAAAGTCTCCGAGATGTGGACCTAAGTGAAGGATTGGGAGACTTTTGTTGCAGGTGTGCACAGGGTCGAGAAAAAATCAGCATTTGGAAGTGTCTGAAGGTTGCCGCAAGGAGTGTGCACAAGGTTCTTCTCTAAGACTCAGAGTTATAAGGAAGCTCAGGAAGGATAAATCCTTATAACTGCTAAAAGGGTTGCACAGTAGTTGTACCTGGAAGAATTTAGGAAGGCATTGTAAGTTTGGGCCACAAGAGGACGAGCTCTTAGAGAAAGAGACAGACGGTCTAAATTCTCTGTGGAGAATTCATGAAATCCCGTGAGCCGTTAGATCTCAAGAAGGAGTAGGGGAGATAGAACGAGTATTCCCTAAAGGTTCAAAGCTCAGGAGGGGTAGGACTGTAGATCCGAGCCATAAGGGCCGCCATATTTACATGTGGGTTTCCATATAGGGGTTTCGTAGGTTGGAGTCCTGTAAACTTGGCAACGGGAATCGCGATATCACGAAACGTGAAATATCAAAAGCTAAGAGAACAACGTGGGGCCACAAGAGTCAGCAAGGTGAACAAGTGGCATGCTATTTCAGAGTTTCATGGGGTAAAGTTCCAAACACATTCCATCAGGATTCACAATATTGTGAAGTTCAAAGTCCCGACAGAAGTGGGTGGCGTTGAAAATTCAAAGCTTGAGAGAGTATCAGAGTTTCAGCAAATCAAGATTCGGGAGTCAGGGAGACAAGTTTCTTGACATCGTGATTGCTAAAATCACGATAGGGAAAATCCTGAAAGGAAAAGGGAAGGTTAGCATTGACTATTTCGAGTTTTGGGTATACGAGAGACCAACTCTTCAACACTGGATTCACGAAGTTGCAAAGTCCGATCTCCCAAGTGAAAAGAGGGGATCCCATAAGAGTTTGTTGTGGGTGCAGATTTCCCGATAGGGAAATAGAAGAACCGTTTAGAGTTCTTCTGGCCAGTGGTAAAGGAGAGATCCTGTGTTGACGTGGACCTTCCGACCTTTGGGTTGAAAGGGAGTGTGCATTGGCGTCAATCTACAACCTCGGCCCATTGTTCTCCTTGCATTAAATCGACACAGGAAATGGAAGGTGATTATTAGGGTCGCATTGAACCATATGTACATTTATTTAATGGAGGTCTACGCAGTGTCCTTATCGAGGTCTATCATCTGGTATTCATGTCCAATGCATAGTAGGCCACCTCCTGAAAGTCACATGGAACCATACGGTTTCATTAACTGTGTCCTTTCTTTGCTTCTGGAAGGGTGAAATTTGGTTTTGTTTCCTCTTTTTGACTTTTTCAATCTGCGTAGCCTCTCCATTGATGATTGGTGAGGGTCTCTCTATTATGTAAGTTGTTGAGACGGATCATTTCAATGAAAAAGAGAGCAGTAACCGAATACGAATTGGCCACCTTACTTGAATCAGGTAAGAATACTTCCCTAATGATTATCTTAAATCCTTTCTAAAGACTCTTTGTATGTCGCCTCCTCATTCTCGACTTACAATGATCTAGAATAGGCATTGTTTTAGGGTCAACGTTTATGTACTGTTACTCATATGGTTTGTTGTTGTTTTTCCCTTATCTTTACGCGTTGTGACTGGATATTGGGTCTTTGTGAGACTGCGCAGGAGAGGTCTAGTCTTAGGAAGTCGGATTAGCAGGATAAACCCATATTGTATAATGTATGATAAATTTGTTCGGGTGAAAGGAAACCCCCTTTCGATATTATAAATATTCTTTGCCTCTAATGGGTGTGGGCATACTGGGTTTTACATGGGAGTCTACCATTTTGTACGTCCTCCCAAACAATTGATTGTCTTTGATGAATGTAGTTATTTTAGCGATTGTTGTAATTTCCATTTGGTATATATACATGTCTTTATTCGTTGAGAAGCACCTCGCAGCATGAAATAACTTGAGTTTGTATTATATTGGTGTAACGTCTTTCACTGTGTTGATATCGTTTAACTATGAGTATGAAATATCATTCAAAATTTAGTATTCAACATAAATATTTAACTCTGTGTTTATAGTTTGGGGGAATGAATTCCTTTTGGCAAGAAATATTTAAAATGCTACCCTGACTTTACTTGAGCATTTGGTCTGCACATACCACGCGACCCTTGTATCTTGAATATTTAATTTATTACTGTAGTAAGAGTGAATTCCTAGGGATTTATTGGTGAAATATATCTTTATAAAATTATGGAATGCATTTTGTTTTTCCCTTTCTTGGTCGTTTTAATTATTATAAGTTCTTTTGATTTCCTTCTCATATTTATGTTTAAAGAATTGTTTATTGCGACCTAGTGGTGGGACCCCTGGTTTTTTTGTGAGGGTACCCATCAGGTCGATTTTAGCCCACTTCCCCCTTCCTTTCTGTGGATGAATTTGTCAATTGTGCAGAGGGAAGACGACCTGTACTATGGCCTCATGTTAAGTGTAATTCAAAACTTTCCTGTACTTGTCTCTTTATAATCAAATTATCTCGAAAAATAAATTTTTTGTTCCATATAAGAAATTTAATTATTCATTAGTAGTTACTAATTGAAATTTCTTGGTCGCCTTACAGGGTTGGAGCATCCAAAAGTTTCGGATTCTAGGAATCCTCTCATACAAAAGGTACTCGAGGTACTTTACAGAATTCTCAGGAATTATCATTCTAGGTTCTAACAACGAAGCTTTCGGTTCCAACCTAGATTATCGTGTTGTAAAATTTTCCATCCCAATTCCTATTAACAAATGAATAGAAATGTTGTAATGACATTCACTATTGGAATACTTTAATGCAGGACCTGCGTAATTTTGGACACACCTTTGATTTCGGGTCTTGATTTGTGTTGTATAATAAACCTGAATGTTTGAGTCACAGGATTTTTCAACTGCATACTTGTAATGAAATACAATGATTAATAAGGATTTAATTGCAGGCTTGTCG
>JASDQU011376484.1:1784-24237 GCA_032191745.1 Picea mariana
ATAAATGGATTTCTATCCATTCGAAGCATTGATCTAATGGTTATAATGTCCCCAACGACTATATTGCTTCTTCATGGCGAAGTTCCATGTGTCGTTGTTCTGATATCTCAACGAAGCTCCAATTTTGCAGTTTTTCCTTCTATGAGGTTCCCTCTGGAATCTTCAGCAACTTGTAGATCTTAACTTTCTTTTTACTTAGCTTTCTAGTCTTCTTTCTAGTGAGTTTCGTCTCAGTATTCCTTTTCCTAGTCTGAGTCTTATCTTCTTTTGACATAGTTACTTCGCGTTGTTGAGATTCCTTCCTAAGATTCAAGGGTAACCTTTCTTCTTCATCTGGAATAGGTACATCAATATTCAATGGTTCTTCTAGTGTTCTTGCAACTTCGACATCTGGGATTCTGGTGTTAAGTATCTTTGGTTTGTTCTTCTATTATTAAATCAAGTATGTGATCCTTCTAGTCATGAATTATTTTAACTCTTGCTTCTGTTGTTCTAAAAATTCTTCTTCTTCTTGCCTTCTGGCCTAATCTCTTTCAATCCAGGGTTTTCCTAGTAGCATGGTAAATGGGGAATTGTTCTCATTGAATTTAACAATCTCAAAATATTCCTTTGTCGAAGTTCCATTGGAATTCGTAGGTATCGGGGTGAGCTTTCCACATAGGTTTATCAAATTTCCTTTAAATAGTCCTATTCCTCCTCATGAAGGAATCGTAGAAGTTCTTCCTATAGCTTCCCAAGTTTTCTCTATCATGATATTCACCTGTGTTTCCTCATCGAGAACACAGTCAATGTCTAAGTCTCCTATTCTTGCTTCAAGGAATTCTTTTTCTTTGAAGATCTCTGATAAGATGACATGTCGGTGATCATTCAGGGTTTCTCTTATCTGTAGCAATACTTTCTCTGATTCTTCCTTGGATTCTATCATAATCTTGGTTTCTAGATCTGCCTTAGGGTTTTCTTGGTTCATATTCATTCTTTCAACCTTAGAAATCATTCTAGGGCAATACAATACTTCATGGTCCATAGCTTTACAACAAAGACAACTAGGTTTTCTCCCATGGTATTCCTTAGCAAGATGTTTGGGTTTTCTGCAACTGTAACAGAGGGTTAATCATTTCTTTCATTTAAATGATCCCCATCCTTTCCTGTACTGCGCACTAGGATCATGGTAGCTAACCTACAAATATTTCTTTCTAGGATCATGCATACACTTATTAGTCCAAACATTCTTTCAATGCATAGGTATAACATATTTTTCACTATTCATAGAAGATCTATTCATATCAAATATTCTTTCATCTATTAATACCCTAGTTTTCAAGCTAGGACAAAATCTATCAAACATACCTAGATTCATACTTTTGAAACAAAAATTTCCACTAATCTTACTTCTACAAAGCACAAAGCCTTCAGATCTATAACTTTTCACTATTCTTACCTTTATCAGAGCACAAAGCTTTCAGATCTTACCTCTTTTCTTCAGATCATACTTCTTTTTCTTCATATCTGACTTATTTTTCTTTAGCACAGAGCTTGTCAAACTAAGTAGAGTACTGCGCACTAGAGAAACGGATCTACGCACAGAGCTTCCACAATTTCAGGTCAGACTTTTGCACAAAGCTTCTTCTTCCTCAGTTCCCAACAATCATAGTTTCAGGTCCCAGCAATAGAACCATTTTTTGGCACAAGGGAAGACCCAGGGTTCAACGCACCAACAAAAACCTAACTACCGACCCTTTTAGCAACACCTGCGAATCAAATGAAGTCTCACCTGAGGTAGACGCAGGGGTGGTTGCAGGACTCAGGTGTTTGCAACCTTAGCTGGGACACAGGTCTGTGATTATAGCACTTAATACAACACTCAACACCATTAGTTCATCATTACTTAACTCTGTAGGCAAAACAAAGCATCGCAACATTCACCCTGATCTAAGGTAATTAAGCACTCAGCATAAATAAATGGATTAGATCTAGCAGGTTCAAGTACTAAGCACATTCACCTATTTTATATCTAACATCTAGACTCATCATAAGCACAAAGCATAAACAAATCTATCTAATCATCTTAAAGAACTTAGCAAATAACACATAAATGCATCAGAACATTGCATAGTGTAGAATAACACATTATTTACGTGGTTCACCCTCACCCTGGGGCTACATCCACCAACTCTTCTTTTTTATTAGCTTCTTCAATAGGTTACATGCATAGAGCCTCAAAACCCTACTCCGCATAAGACAGAAGATCTGCGCATCTCGCTATATCCTTCTTCCTTGCGTACAACACAAAGCCCTTCATAATCTGTCACAACCACTTGCACTCAACTCTGCAAGTCTCTCACAATATGCACAAAGCATTTACAAACCCTACTTGTACTTAACACTTAGCTTATCAGCCTTCCATCACACAGATGTATTCTTTATATCTCCTTATATTTCCTAGACATCTATATATACATACAAAATAGGCCTAATCATGGGTAAAACCTATGGGCCGACATCCCATTCCCATTACATAATCCCAAAACCCTAAAAGGACCCAAAAAGGGGTCGAGATCCCGCGATCTCTACTTCGTCTCGCGCTCTGCCTTTGACAGGATGTCGAAGTCCAAAATGGTCAAACTTGACCAAGAATCTCTCAAAACTTGGTCAAGGGACAACAGGCCCCCAACACTCACCTATGACGCATCTCGAGTCATTCTGATCTGACTAGTTTTGTTTCGAATGCCTCGAGATTGACTCGAGCTGCTTCGATTTGCTGTTGTGCTACGACCTCCTGTTCAACGAATGATTGAATGACTGCATCATTGATAGGTCCCTCTAAATGTTGTTCAGCTATAGTGGAAACCTTCTCAAACTCTGCTCCTTGGCCTTCTACCTCTGTAAACAACTGATAGGCCTTATCTTGTACAGGTTGGAGCCTCTGAGTTATCTCCATAACCCTGCTTTGGATAGTGTGGATTTGTTGTTGGGCGATGTTTTGTTCTTGGGATCTCTTCATTCTTTCCACAACTGATAAGGGCTTCAGTTGCACCTATATATTTTCGGCTTGATACTTCACCTCTTGGAGTTGTGACTCTAGTGCTATTAATTTTGGACTCTCAACAAGTCATTCATATGTCAGGGCACTGTGATCAATGAACTTCTTATATTCTTAGGTAAGAACCTTTAGCCTTTCAACTACACTCTGAGCGGTTGCTTCTCGTTGGTCTCTTACATCTTGTGGGGTCTGGGGTACTGCACGTAGTTCCAAATATGCGATACATTGTTGTAGCTGCTAGATCACTTCTTCAAGTTGTGCTACTTGCTGTGGAACTCGATCTTCTGCCTTGACTTCTAAAACTGTCACAGAGCGAAGTGCTATGTTGACCATTTCCTTTACCTCGAGTTGCTCCACGAGCAACTGTTCCTTTGCCTGTTGCAACTATGATTTTCCTTCATCAAAATTCCCTTGGAGATAAAGCTTTTCCTATTCTACAACATTGTGTTGTGCTGGATAGAAGCTATCTTATAGCGTCACATTCCTTTCTCGACATCGCCATAAGTTTCTTTGATCTTTTGTGAAAGAGCGTGATCCATGGATTTTCTGGGGTAAAATTCTTGAGGATTTGGTCCTTACATACTTAACCCCTTGATCTGATTGATCAATGTCAGATCAACTGTTATACGGCGGTTTAACCACAAATAATTGCCATGTTAACAAGAAATCAACAGCTTGACGCATGCATTTACCTCCTGGTGTCGTCCAAAGTGAGGAATCTTCATGACGTTGAGCAGTGTAGACTATGTGAGGTTCATAGTCCACGCTTGGGGGATTATCTTCGAATTTTTTCCCTTGGTTCTGGTGAGGTACTTATGCGGGGCGAGCATGTTATAGGCTTTGCGATCATCGAGGTTGAAGTCGCTAAACTTCAACACTACAATCTTATCTTGGTCTGCTCGGACTGCACGTATCCCCTTCGGGAGGTACGCAGTGACCAAGGTGTAGTCAAAATCTCTGGGCACACTGTCCTGATTTATTGCACTGCTCAGAGGTGGTAGATAGGTGGGTAATATTGTCATGATCAATTTAGAATTCAATAGATCATCCCTGTGCTTGGTTCTCTTTTCATTGGATGGTCGAGATGGCCTGTCTCTGCGAGCAGTGGACAGAGAGTCTGACAGTCCTTTTATGGATGATGCTTGTATACCTGTGGACATCAACATGACTCTGTCAGTCATGAGGTCGATCAAAACTTCCTCAAAAATTTGCTCTGTAGCACTCAACTCATCTGACATACACGCTCGGGGTTAACAATCTCGGGCTTGGGGGGTAACTCAGACACAATAATGAGATAGAGAGAAAGAGCACGATGATCACAGTGCAAAATCAACTTAGTCTGCAGGATCAAACTCTTAGTTGGAAAAAGTGTTCTTAGTGCATGGTGCGAGGAGATAAATAGGTAACTCGGCAATGGGTCGCTTGCAATGGGTATGAAGCCTTCATTAACTCTGTTATGTCTGTTATGGCACAGTCCCAACGGTCAGATGGCGAGATGCTTGGCCATAAATGGATTTCTATCCATTCAGGTCATTGATCTAACGATTATAATGTTCCAAACAGATATATTTCTTCGTCATGGAAAAGTGTCATGTGTCGCTGTTCTGATATCCCGGCGAAGCTCCAATTTTGCAATTTTTCCTTCTGCAACGTTCCCTCTAGAATATTCTGCAACTTGTCGATCTTAGATTTATTTTTACTTAGCTTTCTAGTCTTCTTTTCAGTGAGTTTCGTCTCAATATTCCTTTTCCCATTCTGAGTCTTATCTTCTTTTGACATAGTTATTTCGCATTGTTGAGATTCCTTCCTAATATTCAAGGGTAACCTTTCTTCTTCATCTAGAATAGGTACTTCAATCTTGAGTGGTTCTTCTATTGTTCTTGCAACTTTGGCATTCGTGTTTTTGGTGTTAATTAGCTTTGGTCTGTTCTTTTGTTCTTCAATCAAGTGTGCGATCCTTCTAGTCATGAATTCTTTTAACTCGTTCTTCTGTTGTTCTAAAACTTCTTCTTCTTCTTGCCTTCTGGCATGATCTCTTTCAATCCAGGGTTTTCCTAGTAGCATGGTAAATGGGGCATTGTTCTCATTGAATTTAACAATATCAAAATCTTCCTCTCATGAAGTTCCATTGGAATTCATAGGTATCCGGGTGATCTTTCCACATAGGTTTATCATCTTTCCTTTGAATAGTCCTATTCCTCCTAATGAAGGAATCATATTATGTCTTCCTATACCTTCCCAAGTTTTCTCGGTCATGATATTCACCTGTGTTTCCTCATCGAGAACACAATCAATGTCGAAGTCTCCTATTCTTGCTTCAAGGCATTCTTTTTCTTTGAAGATCTCTGATAAGATGACATGTCGGTGATCATTCAGGGTTTCTCTTATCTGTAGCAATACTTTCTCTGATTCTTCCTTGGATTCTGTCATAATCTCGGTTTCTAGATCTGCCATAGGGTTTTGTTGGGTCATATTCATTCTTTCAACCTTAGCAATCATTCTAGGGCAATCCAATACTTCATGGTCCATATCTTTACAACAAAGACAACTAGGTTTTCTCCCATGGCATTCCTTAGCAAGATGTCTGGGTTTTCTGCAACTGTAACAGAGGGTTAATCCTCTCTTTCGTTTAAATGATCCCCAGGCTTTCCTGTATTGTGCACTAGGATCATGGTAGCTAACCTGCAAATATTCTTTCTAGGATCCTGGATACACTTATTAGTCCAAACATTCTTTCTATGGATAGGTATAAAACATTTTTCACTATTCATATCAGATCTATTCATATCAAATCTTCTTTCATCTATTAATACCCTAGTTTTTAAGCTAGGACAAAATCTATCAAACATACCTAGATTCATACTTTTGAAACAAAAATTTACACTAATATTACTTCTACAAAGAATAAAGCCTTCATATCTATAACTTTTCACTATTATTACCTTTATCAGAGCACATACCTTTCAGATCTTACCTATTTTCTTCAGATCAGATTTCTTTTTCTTCAGATCTGACTTATTTTTCTTTAGCATGGAGCTTGTCAAACTAAGTAGAGTACTGCGCACTAGAGAAACAGATCTACGCATAAAGCTTCCATGATTTCAGGTTGGAATTTTGCACAAAGCTTTGTCTTCCTCAATTCCCAGCAATCGCAGTTTCAGGTCCCGACAACGGAACCATTTTTTGGCACAGGGGCAGACCCATGGTTCAATGCTACAGCAACGCACCAACAAAACCATAACTACCGACCCTTTCGGCAACACCTGCGAAGTAGATGAAGTCTCACCCAAGGTAGAGGCAAGGGTGGTTGTAGGACTCAAGTGTCTGCAACCTTAGCTGGGACATAGGTATGTGATTATCATACTTAATAGAGCACTCAGCACTGTTAGTTCATCATTACTTAACTCCGCAGGAAAAACAGAGCATCGTAGCATTCACCCTGATCTAAGGTAATTAAGCACTTAGCATAAATAAATCGATCAAATCTAGCAGGTTCAAGCACTAAGCACATTCACCTATGTTATATCTAACATCCAGACTCATCATAAGAACAAAGCATAAACATATCTATTTAATCATATTAAAGCACTTATCAAATAACACATAAACGCATCAGAGCATTACATAGAGCAGATTAACATAGTATTTACGTGGTTCACCCCCACCCTTTGGCTATGTCCATCGACTCTTCTTCTTTATTAGCTTCTTCAATAGGTTACATGCACAGAGCCTCAGAACCCTACTCTGTATAAGACAAAATATCTGCGCAGATCGGTAGATCCTTCTTCCTTGCGTACAACACAAATCCCTTCACAATCTGTCACAACCACTTGCACTCATCTCTGCAAGTCTCTCACAATATGAACAAAGAATTTACAAACCCTACTTGTACTTAGCACTTAGCTTATTAGCCTTCCATCACACAGATGTATTCCCTATATCTCCTTATATTGCCTAGACATCTATGTATACATATAAAATAGGCCTAATCATGGGTAAACTCCATGGGCTGACATCCCATTCCCATTACATAATCCCAAAACCATAGAAGGACCCAAAAAGGGGCCAAGATCTCGCGATCTCTACTTTGTCTTGCGCTCCACCTTCGAGAGGTTGTCGAAGTCCAAAATGGTCAAACTTGACCAAGAATCTCCCAAAACTTGGTCAAGGGCCAACAAGCGCTGCTTGACTGCTAAATTGAAGAACTTGTGGATGAGAGGGATTGTTAAAAATTTGGTATGCTTGTTTAACCATAGACAATGTCACATCATTGTCACCCAACCATAGGAATTCAATATGCACCCTTGAGCACACTAACCTTTTCTCAAATAGAATGATTATGGCAAGTCCACACTAGAACCAACAGATAAACCATAATCATAAACACCATTTTTGTAGCAGCAACACAATACCAAGAGAATGTACCTCTACTAATAGAAGAATACCTTTACCAAGAGAAGCACACAAGAGATACAGGAAAGACTTGCACCCTAGCTGCCACTAATGCTCCTCAAACTTGCACCCTAGCTGCCACTGCAACTACTCCTTATACTTGCGCCCTTCTTCTTGAGAGAGTGAGTGTGTGCAAGTGAGCTAGGCACCTCCCTATTTATACTAGCATGTCCAAGTGACTTTACCCAGTGTGGTCAGTTTCTCTTTTTGGATCCTTCTATTACTTTATTGATATTCTCTTGAGGTTGACTTCTCTTCTAGGGTTTCCACACATTTATTTAATGATTCTCTTACTTCCGGAATATTATATTCTAAGTACAAAGGTTACAGTTGGAGGTTAATACCTCCCGCAACTACCAAAACATCAACACTACCTCTTATCTAGGGATGTATTAACTAATATGTTCTTCATGTAATGGTCTCAATCACATCCATCCATCTCACATGGCATGGGAAAGACTCACATGGTCTTGCAGACCATTCTATAGGTAGCATCACTGTTAGGACCCAGAAATGTCCCTTTTTCACTATACCTTTTGCTCATTCAACCTTATCATTTATATGCTAAAATGCCTAATGTAATGTTGCTAAGACCCTTTTTCCCAAGGTATGAATCATTGATCTTGCTTTGGTATTCTTATTCACTTAACATGTTTGATTGGTAGCGTTTCTCATATTTCATCCATGAATGTTCATCTAATGATCAAAATGTGTAGAACAACCAAGTTTTGAAGAAAGATCGTTGTTGTTACACCAGCTGTTACAACTGTGTGCCAGTTCTTCATGTTGTTACACGACTACAACAATCGCGCACCTTTCTTAAAAGTTGTTACACCTGCTGCAACATATGCCCACCGATTTTGGAAGCTGGTATATCATTCAAATCCGAATCCTGAAGACCGAACCTCAAGGCTGTTACACTTTTTGGCTCACTCTGGTGATCAAGATCATTTCCAGATTTTGTGAAGATAACAGATCTTTTATATCATACGAACGGCTTGAGAATCTCCGATTCTCAAGGCTGTTCTAAGTCCGTTTTAACTGAATGTCTCTGTCTTTAAATAACGGATCTTTTGTAACCATTGGTAGACAAGATTAGTTGTGGAACAAAGAGTGAAGTGAAGCATTTTGTATCTGAACATTTTGGCAAATTAATAAAGAAAGTGATTTGAGTTCCTCTAACCTACTGTAGTCTTTTTGAGTGGATTCAGTGAGAAGGAAAGGGCCCACCTTCCTCACAGACTCCCCTATGTTTTGATTTTTAGATTAACTGCTTGATTTGTGTGATTTATCTATTTAGAATGTATAGAATACATTTTTTGTTACAGTTCATTCCCTTTCTGTTAAATGTGCATTAGTGTGTCTCATGAGAGTTAGAGTCAATTGCTGTATACTGCTGGAGAATTGCTTTGAAAGTTAATTCCTTTTCTGCATTAGATTAAATCTCTATTTTCAAGCAAAAGTAAATAGAAGTGTGAATTCCCTTTCTGCAATTAAGTAGACTTCCTTTCAACAATTAGCACATAACTTCCTTCTGCAAGATTAATATAGAAAATTAGAATAGATTAGATAATCTGATATTCTTATACACTCATCAAATTATGCTCCTGGAAATTAGATTTCAATTATGCAAGTGTGATTTCAATTCTGCAACAATAGATTAGAACTCCAGCTATGTCAACAAGTTGTGTTAGTGTTCATCTTTTCAATTCTGTTTCTTTTAGTGTTAATTTACCTTACTGCAATTGATTAGTGTTTGCTTTCATAATCTGGCATAGCCTGTGCACAATTATTTTGCAATAACAAAACTTCCCTGGGTTCGACAATTCATATTGAACACCTTAATTATCTATTTATTTAGACAAATAAAGTGCCCAACATTTTGGCGTCGTTGTCGGGGAAGATAATTATAGATTCTTGTAAGCACATTATTTTTTTTTCCTAGGAATGAGTAGTCTTCATGAATCGAGGAATAAGAGGACGTATCCCCAAAAATACTAACCCTACAGGTACCAAAGGACGTGGTGGAAGGAATCCTGCACTGAGAAGGCCAACCTTTGTTGATGAGATTATAGCCAGAGAAGATTCTTCTTCGGGATCTATCTTTCGCCCTTCAAATCCTCCAAGAAGACATATTCCTCAGACATCAGAACTACCCCTTTTTGAACCATCATTTTCATCAGGGGATGAAACTGAAGATTTGTCACCAACAAGTCAGCACACAACACTGGAGAATATTGAAGATCAAGACAGTGTAGCTCGGAACAGGGAAAATCCAGAGGAAATTGTTTATCAGATCAACGGAGAGATAGTCACTAAAGAGGAGTGGGACACTTTTTGTATTGATTGGATAGAAAGAGAAAGTATGGAAAATCAAGGAGATAATGAAGAAGAGTTCCATTGTGATAATCCAATGAACAATGAATATCAGGTAAATGATGGAAATACTATTTGTACCCTGGAATTTCCTATTACTAATATTCCAACAGGAATAGCTCATATGAAGAACATACCTCTCTCAACCCTGCCAAATTTCCATGGATTATCTACTGAGGATCCAAATGAGTTTCTGTTTGAATTTGATATTTTGTGTAGAAGCTATGAATACACTACCACCGTGCAGAAGCTTAAATTGTTTCTAGCTACATTGAAGGGTAACACGTTAAGATGGTTCATGAGCCTTGGAGGAGAGAATATTTCAACATAGGGACAAATGAGGTAACTTTTCCTGAACAAGTACCAAGATTACTGTTGAACAAGGGAACGAAGAGAGGAACTATTCAAGATGTCTCAGAAGGAGGATGAGACCCTTGAAGATTTTGTGGAGCGACTCCAGTATAATCTACAAAGGTCTGGACATCCAGATGTGAGTAAGGACATTCTAAAAAATATTTTGCTAAAAGGAGTTAGAGATGATTGTCTAGATATGTTGAATATGCTTGGCAAAGGAGATATATCTAAGGAATCCTATGAAGACATTGTAAATATTTGTAAGAGATACTCTCAAGGATCTACAAGGAATAAATCATCTCCCAGGGATACCACTTTTCAAGGGTACATAAATCAGCCAATGGAGGGGCAACAAGAGAAGAAATAGGTAATCTGTTAGAAGATTTCAAAACATAAATGATTAACTCTTTTGCTTCACAAATTGACACTCTGCAGGTCAAATAGAAACAAGCATAATTAGATCAGGCATTGTCCATTTTCTGTTCGAAATGTAGAAAGAAACATCTACTAAGTGAGTTCCCACTGAACAGTGTCCATGTATGTCTTATTTGTGAATTAGATCATGCCACTAGCAAATGTCCCTCCCTACCAGGTGTAAAAGCATTAATGAAGGTGAATAATGAGGAAGCAGAGGCTGTCTATCTAATAACACAAATAAGACAATGGAAACCATGAGGTCAAGGTACAAACCATCAATTCTCTCCTGCATCACTTAATTATTGGAATAATGTGAACAATCAGCTTCAATAAGGCTAGATGAATGTGCCCCCTCCAAATCAAATTCCACCTCCAGAGGAAACTGTTTATCAGATCAATGGACAGATAGTCACTAAAGAGGAGTGGGACACTTTTTGTATTGATTAGATAGAAAGAGAATGTATGGAAAATCAAGGAGATAATGAAGAAGAGTTCCACTGTGATAATCCAACGAACAATGAATATCAGGTAAATGATGGAAATACTATTTGTACCCTGGAATTTCCTATTACTAATATTCCAACAGGAATAGCTCATATGAAGAACATACCTCTCTCAACCCTGCCAAATTTCCATGGATTATCTACTGAGGATCCAAATGAGTTTCTGTTTGAATTTGATATTTTGTGTAGAAGCTATGAATACTCTACCACCGTGCAAAAGCTTAAATTGTTTCTAGCTACATTGAAGGGTAACACGTTAATATGGTTCATGAGCCTTGGAGGAGAGAATATTTCAACATAGGGACAATTGAGGTAACTTTTCTTGAACAAGTACCAAGATTACTGTCGAATGAGGGAACGAAGAGAGGAACTATTCAAGATGTCTCAGAAGGAGGATGAGACCCTTGAAGATTTTGTGGAGCGACTCCAGTATAATCTACAAAGGTCTGGACATCCAGATGTGAGTAAGGACATTCTAAAAACTATTTTGCTAAAAGGAGTTAGAGATGATTGTTTAGATATGTTGAATATGCTTGGCAAAGGAGATATATCTAAGGAATCCTATGAAGACATTGTAAATATTTGTAAGAGATACTCTCAAGGATCTACAAGGAATAAATCAGCTCCCAGGGATACCACTTTTCAAGGGTACATAAATTAGCCAATGGAGGGGCAACAAGAGAAGAAATAGGTAATCTGTTAGAAGATTTCAAAACATAAATGATTAACTCTTTTGCTTCACAGATTGACACTCTGCAGGTCAAATAGAAACAAGCATAATTAGATCAGGCATTGTCCATTTTCTGTTCGAAATGCAGAAAGAAACATCTACTAAGGGAGTTCCCACTGAACATTGTCCAGGTGTGTCTTATTTGTGAATTAGATCATGCCACTAGCAAATGTCCCTCCCTACCAGGTGTAAAAGCATTAATGAAGGCGAATAATGAGGAAGCAGAGGTTGTCTATCTAATAACACAAATAAGACAATGGGAACCATGAGGTCAAGGTACAAACCATCAATTCTCTCCTGCATCACTTAATTATTGGAATAATGTGAACAATCAGCTTCAATAAGGCTAGATGAATGCGCCCCCTCCAAATCAAATTCCACCTCCTTATCAGTATCCCAATGCATGGGTACCTATGCCCCAACAACATAATCATCATGGTCATTGAAACCCATATTGGAGAGGCCCTCAACAACAACTTACTTATCAAAACCCTCACCATCAGAACCCCTATCAACAACAGTTCCAACCCTAGTAACAGTAGCAACAGCTACAGTTACCTCCCAATGCCCCACAAAACAATCCTCCCTTACGACCTCAGATGCCTGTGAAACCTAACCCAAATCCAAATAATAAGGCCGTTCAGAATATTGATATACACAATGTGCCATCTCTGTTTATTACTCCTATGCCTTGTGATGAGATAAAATTAAGATCAGGGAGAATAGTCGAACCAATAATTGAAGATGCTCCATCTTCAGAATCAGACAAGGAATCAAGGGAAAAACCATCTGTTGATACAGAGGAAATTGACAAACCTATCATAGAATTAGCAAAACCCCCATTCCCTAAAAGATTGGAAATTACCAAAACTGTGGAATTATCGTCCTTCAATCTCCTAGGAGAGTTGCAAAATTCCATGTTAAAATTCCACTATTGCAAGCGATCGGGGATGTCCCTATTTATTCAAGAACTATGAGGGACCTCTATATCAAAAAGGCTGGAAGGAAACCTAGGGATCCCCTCATAGTACACATAGTGGGAGAATTTTCTGAACTGATGTTAGGCAAAACCCCACCTATTAAATATGGCGACCTAGGAAACCCTACAGTCACTATCAAAATTGGACAAACATTTATTCCCGATGTGCTAGTTGATTTAGGGGAAGCAATTAACATTATTCCAATAGAGATGACGCAATTGCTAAAACTCAGAGAGCAAGTTCGTCCTACTCCTACTATTTTAGAGTTAGCTGATCGTTCTACTATTAAACTAGAAGGAGAAATCGATGATCTAGTTCTTCAGTTGATTGATGGGAGTATCTTGCTGATTTTGCCATATTGCAACCTAAAACCCATCTGGGGGGTCATCCTCTAATTCTAGGAAGACCATGGTTAGCTACAGCTGATGCTTTCATTGGTTGTAGATATGGTTCAATGACCATCTCTGATGGTTATGATACCAAGAAACTTACCCTTTATCCTCATGCTACACCTAGTGTGGAACTCGAAAATCATTTATGGATGGACCTTGAGGATGAAAGTGCTCTGCCTGTGCTAACCATAGGAAAATCCCTGAGTTTCAAAGACGAGACAGAGGATGAGATAATCAATAGCTTTATCTGTGATCCCTCTTCTGTTACACAAAACACGTACCATCGATTGAGTAGAATCTTTGGTCCTACCGCCCAGGAAGGAGTGAGCCCATAGATGTTCTCTGAAACTGTTGTAAACCAAGTTAATTCAACTATAACAATAGATACTGAAACAACTTAATTATTTCCTAAAGTCGGTTCTAAGAGCATCATTGTAGAAATTGAACCTAGAAAAACCTTGAACATAAACCCTAATTTATCTTCTGCTAAAACTAAACGTTTGATGAAGTTATTGATTGAACATAAAGAGGCATTTGCCTGGGATTACATGGATATGAAAGGAATTTCCTCTTAACTATGAACCCAAAATATATACATTAAGGAAGAATGTCGACCCATTTTCCAACCCCAAAGGATGATGAACCCTAATCTTAAAGAGATTTTTAAAGAAGAACTCCAGAAACTTCTAAATGTCGGATTCATCTACCCTATATCAGACACCGAGTGGGTTTCACCTTTGGTTATTGTGCCTAAAAATAATGGTAAATGGAGAGTGTGTGTGGACTATAGAGCCCTGAATAAGGCCACATAGAAGGATCATTTCCCTCTACCATTTATTGATCAGGTTCTAGATAACCTATCTGGGAAAAAGTTTCTCTTTCCTAGATGGCTTTAGTGGCTACAACTAGATAACCATTGCCCCACAGGACCAATATAAGACCACCTTTACCATCCCTTGGGGTACATTTGCATACAAGGTTCTCCCATTTGTCTTGTGTGATGCACCAACCACTTTCCAGAGAGCTGTAATTGGTATTTTCTTTGATATGGTGAATGACTGTATGGAAATATTCATGGATGACTTTACACCTTATGGTACTTATTTCGATGAAGCTTTAGCTAATATGGAAAAAGTACTCAAAAGATGCATACAGTATCATATTTCTCTAAGTATAGAAACATGCCATATCATGATGAGTGAAGGTGTGGTGCTGGGACACTTCATTTCTTATGCAGGAATTCAGGTAGACCCAGCCAAAATCCAAGTAATTTTGGACATTCCAACTCCATCAACTCAGAAAGAGGTAAGAATATTTTTAGGGCATGCTGGATATTACAGGATTTTCATTAAAAAAAATTCCAAGCTTGCCTCTCCCTTATTTTTTCTATTGACAAAAGATGTTGACTTTAGTTGGATTGAAAATTGTGAATTGTCTTTTACAGACTTGAAACAGAAATTGTCCACAACCCACATTTTGAGAGGGCCCAATTGGGCTCTGCCATTTCACAATTGTTCAGATGCCTCAGATACTGCAATTGGTGCAGTTCTTGGGCAACATGAGGACAAAGATCCTTATGTTATCTACTATATCAGCAAGAACATGGCTCCTGTTGAGTTAAATTATACAGTTACAAAAAAAGAATTATTGGCAGTAGTTTATGCTATCAATAAATTCAGGCATTATCTCACTGGCTATTCTACTTTTATTCATCCTAATCATTCAAAAATTAAATATTTGATGAATAAACCTATTACTAATGCCCGAGTAACAATATGGTTGTTATTACTACAAGAATTTGACATCACTATAGTAGATAGACCAGGAAAAGAAAATGTGGTTGCATATTTTCTCTCAATATTGAATATAAATGATGATAATTCACCTGTAGATGATTCCTTTCCAGATGAACACTTGTTTGCAGTATCTTCTCACTCACCTTAGTATGCAAACATTTCTAATTATTTGGTTGCATGGAAGGTACCTCCCCATCTATCTCCTCGAGAAAGAAGGAAGATAATTCAAAAGAGTGCTCAGTATAGTTGGATAGGGGGACATCTTTTTTACACAGGCTTGGATCAAGAAATTAGGAGATGTGTGAGAGATGATGAAGTCTATGATCTTCTTAAAGCTTTCCACGATGGCCCTTGTGGGGGTCATTTTGCTGATAAAAGGACTGGGCATAAAATTTTGAGTATGGGCTATTTTTCGCCCACACTATTTCAAGATGCAAGGAAGTATGTCCAAGCCTGTAACAGTTGCCAAGGAATGGGTCAGCCAAATCATAGGGATGAGATGCCTCTCCAGCCTCAAGTGGTGTTAGAGCCTTTTGAGAAATGGGCCATAGACTTTGTAGGGCCCATTAACCCACCTTCTAATCAAAAAGTCTATATATTGGTCTGTACATATTACATGACCAAGTGGATAGAGGCAAAAACACTCGTCAGAGCCTCATAAGAAGTTGTCTTAGCATTTCTGTTTGAAGATATATTTGTTAGGTTTGGAGTTCCCAGAGAGTTACTAACTGATGGGGGACCACCTTTCACATCACATAATTTTGAAGCCCTACTCAATAAATATCATGTTTTGCATAGAACAACTTCTCCATACCATCCCCAAGGTAATGGGCAGGTGGAAAGTACAAACAAAGTAATAGAAGACATTCTTACTAAGACAGTCAGGGAACATTGTAGGGATTGGTCTGATGGATTGCTTGAAGCTCTATGGGCTTATCGAACCACTTGGAGGAACACAACTGGTTTTTCTCCTTATGAACTTGTATATGGGAAGAGCTCTGTTTTTCCCATTGAGTTCGATATCAAAACCCTCAGAATTGCATCAACAGTCAATCTAGACTTGACTATGGCACAGACGACCAGACTATAGCAGCTAAATGAGCTGGATGAGAAGCATTTGGACACTATTCATAAAACCACATTGATTCAACAACAAAGAACCAAGTGGCACGACCGAGTCATCAAGAAGAAGTTATTCAAAAAAGGAGATTGGGCTCTGTTGTATGATTCGTGCTTTAAATAATTTCAGGGTAAGCTGTGTACAAGATGGCTAGGACCTTACGAGGTAGACACTATTTTTCCCAATGGGACAGTCAGATTGATCACTATGGATGGATCCAATACACAATTACTTGCAAATGGTCATCACTTGTGCCTCTATCAGCGTCCACTTTCCAAGGCAGAATTTACATCCAGATGTACAATTGATACAGATTATCAATTTTTAAAGGGAAAGGAGCTTGCTCCTTCCCCTTCTGAACCTTAGAACTTTTTTCTTTTCACTAAAACCTTGTATATAAATAAACTCTGCGAATTTGAATTTTTCAGTTTTTTTTTTGCTTAATTTTTTTTTGTTTTTCTAATAAATTCAGCCTAGAAGGGTGTCCGACAGTTACTTGTGTGCAGATGGCTTGATCAACAACAAGGTAGATTACAGCAGAAGGAGCCAAAGGATTAGTTTCTGGAAGTTGAAAAACTTCCTAAAATCTAAGTGATTCAGTGTTCGGTCGGGTTACATGTTATTACACCTCTTTTCGACAAAATGGTCACTTTACATGTTGTTACACCATTTCCCCAACTATTTTGTCTTACATGTCATTACACCTCTTTTCGACAAAATGGTCACTTTACATGGTGTTACACCATTTCCCTGACTATTTTATCTTACATGTTGTTACACCTCTTTTCGACAAAATGGTCACTTTACATGTTGTTACACAATTTTCTCAACTATTTTGTCTTATATGCTGTTATACTCTTTTCCATCAAATTGGTCGATTAACATGCTACTACGCCTAATTCCCACATTTCGGCCAAAATACATGCTGATACACCTACCGTTGTTATTCCTTTTCACTATTTTACATGGTACTTAACCCATTTTTTCGCATTTCTGCCATTTTTCCATGTTGATACTCCATCACTCTTTCCCGCTCTACTATCTTTCCATGCTAAAACATTGTTGTTTTGTCGTTTTCGTTGCTATCTTTTCTTCTCTCTCTGTCAGAAGATGTCGCTTCATCATTTAATTGACTCCACATCCACAGATTTCTAGTTGGTCGATCAAAGGAAGGAATCCACCTATGCCTCACTTGTCATATCATCATTTCTCATGTTCCAGAGCCATCTTTTCATCATTACGACTATTCCATGCGAATCAGATAGAGGTTGGATAGTGCATTTATTCCGACAGATCGGTTCATGTGGTAAGTTATGAGGTACATGACTAATCCTACATGTCAAAGTGATGTAGATATGGAAGCAAGTTTTAATGTGTTGGGTATGTGTTATATTCTTTGCACGAGTAGTAGTGTCTGAGCGCCTGCGCCGGGCGCGCAGGGGGGTAAGAGGGGGGGTGCAGGGGGGCAGAGACCCTCGCGCGGGGGTTCGGGGGCAGCGCCCCTAAAAATTTTTTTTGGGCCGACATATTTTTGCCGGTTTCGGGCCGACATATTTTCGTCGGGCCGACATATTTCTGGGACGACATATTTCCAGGACCACGTGATATTAGGTGGTTTTCGGCACATGGTTTTTGCCGATGGTTTTCTATTTTCGGTTACGTAATTAGGGTTTTGGACTAATCCAGGTCATTAGGTTAGGGTTTTGGATGCCGCTGGCTCCTATATGTATATTGTATTGTAAACAATGTAAAACAATGTGTATCAATATAATATATGCTGGTTTTCCCGGTTTGGGTTTCCAGGTGAAAAATCTCTGTGTAATTTTTGTATTTGTCATTGTATCTTTTCTGTTCTTTTCTGAATATCAGTTTGCAGTAGATATTGTACAAGGTTAGAATTTACATAATGTTTACCTGTCGGTTGTCCTAAATGCATTACACCATGAGCCAATTAGATTAATTGGGGGGGAGAGAAAATCTAAGCCGTCAAAATCCCATTTTATATGCACCTCCGCCACCTTTCAACCACGTTTATTTTCGTTGAGACACCGTGTTCTTTATGCAATCCTCATTCAAACTTGTTATGTCTTTGGTTTAGGTGTTGGTCTCTCCTCCTTTGTTCCTGTTTAGACTCCAAAATGACGACATGGGAGGATCAACTGTGAGATATGAACCGGAAAATTTGGATGCATTGCTGCTATACCCAGATGTTTACAAAAAATTCCTCCAGGCTAGATGGATTTCTTATTTTGAGAAGCTCCAAGGGTTTAATGAAGCAGCGGTATTGGAGTTCACTCAGAATCTCACACAAGGGTATTCGATGGTGCAAGGGGTGAGGATTCCAGTGGCAGAGGAAAATGTGGCTGTTGTGACAGGGTTGTCGACCACAGGAACAAGGTGGTTTAGCAGAAAAGCACATCTTCCCAAAGCACAGAAGGGTTTTGTGTGGACGATGAGCAAGTTCAAACCAAGGGACGAGGTGCAGATATCATTTCCTTACCAAAACCATGGGGGAAAGTATCAGAATTTATAAAAAGGTACATTACATGCGAGGGAAGATATCAAGTAGTTTATTTTTCTAATTTTATCTTACTGTCTCATTTAAGACATCAAAAGCTAATAAACATCCCGTATTACCTTCTTCGTTCCTTGCATAATACGACTCACTTTGTCAAGAGATCAAAGAATCCCAAGAATTGTCTTTCCAATCACAGACTGATAGGGATGTTAATTTGTAAAGGAATGGGAATTCCTAATGACCCATTACCTGAAGTGGCAGAACAGCCAAATCCTGTGCATGTTGTTACGGCCTACCCAGACAATTAAACCCAATCCCTGGACCAAATCATGAGCCTCGGCCCCCGTCTACACCAGCAGTTAAAGCCCCCACTATAATTGCCCATAAGTTGACTCAGAGAAGAAAACACAAAACTAGAAGCAACTCCAATACCACTCAGAAAAGCATCGACAAAGTTGCACGAGAACAACCAAACCCTATGCCTGCAATTGTTATTGATCCAGCAGTTGACAACGCACTCCTTGGACCAAGTCATGAGCCTCGGCCCTTGGTTGCGCCAACAGTTAAAGACCCCACTGTAACTGCTCATAAGTCGACTCAGAGAATAAAAAACACAACCAGAAGCAACTCTAACACCACTTAGAAAAGTGTCGACAGAGTTGAACTAGAATAGCTAAACCCTATGCTTGCAGTTGTGATTGAGCCAGCAGTTGACAGCGCAACCCCTGGATCAACTCATGAGCCCCAGCCCTTGGCTACAACAATTGTTGTTGAAGAGATCCCTCCTACTCCTAAAGCTAAGAAAAGGTGAACCCCTGCTTCTGTCTCTACTTTACCTAGGCGAAGCACTAGGTTAGCAAGGTCTACTGTAACAACCAATATGTCGACTTCATCTCCTGTTGAACCAGACGCACCTCAAAACTCTATTGTTGCTGCGATAAAGTGTCCTGACTTTGTTGATGCTCAGACCTTGCCCGACTTTGACATCAATAATACAAACATGAGTGAGCCACAAGCTGATCCTATGGAGATACATATATCAGGTTTTACCTTGTGGAAGGAACTTCAAGAAACCATTTTGTCAATTCAGGCCAAATGTCAACAAATTGTAGCAGAATCATAAGCTCTTCTTTATGA
This sequence comes from Picea mariana, assembly GCA_032191745.1. NCBI lineage: Eukaryota > Viridiplantae > Streptophyta > Pinopsida > Pinales > Pinaceae > Picea > Picea mariana. Next base: position 21,600 of record JASDQU011376484.1, read on the forward strand.
TTCTGTGTGTCACTCATCGAGTGACGAAGTACAGATTATACAAGACCCCATCATTCCAGATTTTCCTCCTTGTGTAGTTGTTGAAGAACGCCCCCCTTCTTCTAAAGAAAAGAAAAGGAAAACCCTTGTTTTTGTCTCTACTTTACCGAGGAGGATAACTAGGCCAGCGAGGTTTACTGAAGCAACAATTGGATGGAAGAATATGGAACATACAATACCCATTCTTCGTCCATTATCCTATGTTGATAAAGAAGTGATTATTACACAAGAACCAGTCCCTTCCAACAATATGACTGTGACACAAGAACCAGCCTCTTCCCGGAACTTAGTTGTTACACAAGAACCAGCTGCCTAGGAAGATACTGTCCCATAAGAACCAGTCATGCCAGAATTAGTTGTTACACAAGAACCAACTGTCTAGGAACAGACTGTCCCACAAGAACCAGTCATGCCGGAATTAGCTGTTACACAAGAACCAGTTATCATGAGTGTATCTTCCACACAAGAACTAGTTACACAAAATAGTGAGGATGTGCCACTTGCTCAGCTGTTTGCTCAAATTGAGAAGAAGATAACGCATACAGAAAATTCCAGGATTACTAAACTAATGAAGGAGAATGAAAGCCTCAAAGAAGATTTGGATTCCCTCAAGAAAGAATTGCAGGTCGCTCGACAGAGAAACCTAGATGAGATAACCTTGGATATATTAGCACTGACAAAAGCTGTTATGACTCAAAATAGAGAGCACATGTGCTATGAATGTGGTAATATTTATTTTCAGGGAGGGTATAAAATAGTGAAAGTACCAGTCACTGGTCATAATGAAGAACCGGCCAAATTCTCAGTCAAGAAGGAATAAGGTATGAAAACGTGTAGGCATCAATAGATGGGACTAAGGTTTCATTTTCCTATTTTTTGGATGCCACATTTAGAGTATACATAGGGGTCAAAGGTCTCAAAAGTTTTCATTTGGAGATGGTAAGGAGAAGTGGATTCATACTTGCAGAGGAATAATCTCATGTCAGTTTTGTCTTAGCAATTTGCACTGGAGGAGTCACTTCCCTGAATCAGATTCAGAGTAAGGCTTGAATGTGGATTGCATGAGGACATGCAATCTCTTCAGTTGGGGGGATGTTAGGACCCAAAAATTTCCCTTTTTCACTATACCTTTTGCTCATTCAACCTTATCATTTCTATGCTAAAATGCCTAATATAATGTTGCTAAGACCCTTTTTCCCAAGGTATGAATCATTGATCTTGCTTTTGTATTCTGATTCACTTAACATGTTTGATTGGTAACGTTTCTCGTATTTGTTGGTTGTGGAGCCTGATTATCTTCCTGATTCATAGGTCCTTGTTTTCAGCCGTGTTTATACCCCATGAAGTATTTACACCCCAGAAGTATGTACACTCTTCCACGTGGGGGAGTGCAGAGGGGGGGTACCCCCTCTGCGAGGTCTGGGGGGGCTATCCCCCCAGCTGGGGGGTCTGGGGGCAAGCGGGCCCCCAGCAGGGTTTCGGGGGCAGCGTCCCCCGAAGCAAAAATTGCCTTGTAAAAGTATATTGTAATTTCATTGTAAATCTGGACCGTTCATTATAAGGTCGTAGATCTAACGGTAGAGATTATGTTAGGTTTTTTTTCCCTAGAAGGAAACCATCTTTTATGAGGGAAATTGATTGCGGCTATGGATGATGGTGAATATTGTATTCTGAGAGAGTAGACTGTGAGAGAAAGAACAGGAAATTACAACGGGTTTTGCTGTAGGTTGTATCCCTTCATTTGCTGGATAATAATAAAGGAAGGACCTGGCAATTTCTCTGGTGGATGTATTCCACACTGGGTGAACCATGTAAATCTGTGTCTCTCTTGTATTGTGTGTCTTCTGTGTTTTGTTTCTGCATTTGTTTTATTTTATTGCTCCACGGTCTTGTTTTTCTAACAATTGGTATCAGAGTGTAAGGTAACTTGCAGGAAAAGAGGGTTCCTGGTTCGAGTGGGAGCAATGTCGGAAGATGGAAAGTTTAGGGTCGAGAAATTTAACGGCCAAAACTACCAGTTACGGAAGATGCAAATGGAAGACTATTTATATTAGAAGGATCTATTCCTACCATTGAGTGGAGTAGCAAAGAAGCCGGCGGCCATGAAGGATGAAGAATGGGAGATTCTTGACAGAAAGGCTCTAGGAACGATACGACTGAGCCTAGCAGCGTTGGTGGCTTTCAATATTTCGAAAGAAAAGACAACGAAGGGTTTGATGGATGTGTTGGCCAAATTGTATGAAAAACCCTCGACGTCGAATAAGGTATTTCTAATGAAGAGATTATTTAATATGAAGATGTCAGAATGTGGGTCTGTTGCAGATCATTTAAATGAATTTAATACGGTTACTAATCAACTAAGTTCTGTAAAAGTGGACTTTGATGATGAGGTTAGGGCTCTTCTAATCTTGTGCTCATTACCAGAAAGCTAGAATGGCTTGGTCATGGCTGTAAGTAACTCTGTCTCTGGTTCAAATAATTTAAAATTTGATGATGTTGTTGGTGTTATCCTTAGTGAGGAAATGCGACGGAAAAGCACAGGTGAGACATCAGGAAATGCGTTGAACATGGAGAACAGGGGAAGACAAAAGGATAGAGG
>JASDQU011376485.1:26288-37658 GCA_032191745.1 Picea mariana
GAAGGGTAATAAATTACCATACAAATAGATGTCCCTCAAGCAAGCCAAGAAGGGTAATAAATTATCACCAAATTACTATGGCCCTTATAAGGTGTTGCAAAAGATTGGTACTATGGCATACAAATTGGAGTTGCCTGCATCTTCACGAGTACACCCAATTTTCCATGTTTCATTCTTAAAGAAGGTTATACGCGACAAGATCCTATTTCAAACTATATTTCCAGAACTTGATGAGGAAGGAAAAATCATATTGGAGCCTGAAGCCATCATTGACACAAGAATTCACCAGCTAAGGAATAGATCCATTTCAGAGTATCTCATTAAGTGGAGGAAACTACCGGCTAAAGATTCCACTTAGGAACATGAGTCTTTTATACATAAGCATCCAAAGTTACTCAAGCATTGCGGACAACACTTGTCTCAAGGGGAGGGGCATGTTAAGCCCTAATATTGGCTCATTACCCTTTAATTGGGGCATATTACATTAGTAATGTTTTTTTTTATTTATGTCGGCTTTATTCCACTGGTTGTAATTATACTTCCTAGTATCCTATATATACCAAGGAGACATTTTAATTTGGAATCATCTTATACTTGAACATTTATGTGGTGTAAAAGGAGGTTTCCCCCTCGAAGAGGCTTATTATATGAAATTATCTCTTTTTCAAGGCGTTTGAGTACTTATTCTAAGGTTTTTCTATGCTATATTGATATTTGGTTCTTAACAGGGATTACCCATTCAGATTCGTCCACTGGTTCTATGATTCCAACCTCCAACATTCTGTCAATTTATGCTTTCACTTTTGGCTTATATATTGGGTTTAGTCTATAGGGTCTCTGTCTGACCGGTCTTGCTTATATATTCATTTCACCTAGCTCTCCTACTATGAATTTCATTTCTGTGAATGTTGTTGGGAATAGGTCGATGTACTCGCACATTGACTCTGATATGCTTTCTACTATTTTCTCATCCCAGTAATCTCCAATGCTAGCCATTTTGGGATTTTCAGTTGTCCCAATGTTGACTTTCTTTACCTTGATTGGCACAACAAATACTTCTTTTATAGAGGTGGAACTTCCACCTATCTTTCACCTTCAACTTCTATTATCTGAATTTTGCACAGGTCATCTTCATCTGGTGCTTCTTCCTGCACATGGTAGCATGACAATAGTTCTTTTAATGTTTATCTGTTCTACTGTTGATCTTCTGTCAGAAGTTCAAATTCTGGATCCTTAATGAATATTACCCCTCTAATTTGTTTGAGTGTTGAGTCTGTGTTGGGGTTCTCATGTTCAAATGAGAAAGTGATTGTAAAATTATGTTGTAATAATATCCAGTTTGTAGTTCCTCTGCGTAGTTTCTGGTCTATATACCAGTTTGATGGAATCCCTTCTAATGTGTGAATAAAGTGATGAGGCCATTCCTCTGGTGGTGTCATCCTCCACAATGTTCTGCACTTCTCCAAGTGTTCTTCTGGTGTCCCTTGTCCATCATATTTCCACATTTGGTTGATTTCCTGGTTTGCACCAAATCTGATGCGCAGTAACCGCTTACATTGGTACTAGTCCTTGACTGTCTCTTTATGCGCACCCCACCATCTTGCAGGTGTTTCCTTGAGTGATATATCTAGAGGTAAGAGCCTATGAGTTTTTAACACTTCATATTCGTATCTTTTAAAGAACGCTTCTAAGTCATTCACCCCATGGAAGCTAGGAGGTTATCTTATCTCTGTACCTACCTATCTTGCTGCGCGGTCTATTCTTGCGCATCTTCTTGTGGAGACTTTGTGTAACCTATGATACCAATTCTCCAACTGAGTACCCCCTCTGCAGTTGGATTCACATAATATTCTTCTCGCGCGGTGGTTCTGTACAACTGGTTAATTTCCCCTAGGTCTAAACAAGCGGGTTCTACAAACCTTTCCCCTTCTAATGGATCTAATGGTGCAATGAATCTGTATTCTCCTAAATCGAATGTCATCTTCCTCATTTTTAAGTTTATTATGGCCTAATTGTAAAACGCCCAATCCAAGCTAGGTAGTTCTGAATAAGGTGTTGTTCCATCCACTATCTCTATTACCTTGAAATCGGCTTTGGTGAGCACTCCATCTAGATCTACTGTCACCCCGTTTAGCCTTCGAATTGGTATACCTTTGTGTTGATTTGCTATTTTCAGCTAAACAGGTGAATATCCTAATGTTTTCTCTCCCATACATTTCCATGTCTTCTTGGGTAACAAATTTACTTCATATCCTAAATCCAGTATAATATATCCCATGTTGAAATCTCTGATATTGGCGTTCAGTCTGAATTCTCTGCTTTTTCTCCTCCTTGCATGTAGGTGATTAACTGTTTTTTTTTCTAGATTTCCTTCTGCCTCTGTACTACATATTTCTAACATATTTGGTAACACTTTAACAGATGATAGATCATTTAGTAGTTTGACACAGGATTACAGAAAATCCTTAATCGTACTTACTTGTCCTAGGGGTTGTGCTTCATTAGTGTGATCCAACGATGGAGGCATCTCGTACATTGGTACTTCTTGAGTATGCTATGAAGTTGATGTTGATGCAATGTCTAGCTTCAATATTTCTTTTCTGGCCTGCTTGAATATACCCTTTTCATTATGCGCATCAAACTGCTTCTGTGGTTCGACATTCTTCTTCACCCATTGGTGTTGTGCTTGATCTTGTCTTACTGCATTGTTTCCTATCTTAGCTCCTCCACACGTAACTATGTTGATATTTCTTTCGTCATCCCTTGCTTTTGCCGAAATCCACTTAACATTCTGATTGTTATGATTTCTCTTTTCTTAGATCTTCCCCAATAATGCGGGACAATATTTCGTGTCATGCTCTGATGCGCGACAATACATACACGTCACAGGTGGAAGTGGACATTCTCTTACATAATGTCCTGATTGTTGACAGTTGTGGCATACCACTGGTCCTATGCCTTCGAAAGCCTCCTCTTCCCCTTCCTACACATTTGTAGCTAGCTTGATCTCCTCTTGGTGCATTTTACTAGGACACCTAATTATACTGGGCAGAATTATAGTGTGGATGCACGGTATTGTACTGCGGCTGCGCAATGCTATATTATTGTTGCGCAGTGTTATATTATTGATGTGCAGTGTTATATGGGGTTGTACTTGGTTAAAATGTGGTGCAACTTTCCTGATCATCATTTATTCCTGCACCCTATAAGAATCTGATGTTCTTTCCCTCATTAGGTCCATGGTCCTGCAATCTTTGTCATCATGGCCTACTGATTTGCAAAAGTTGCAATATGAAATCTTCGGTATTGTCTGGTATTTCTGCATCATTGGACAATGATATGGATCATGCCCCTATTTCTTACAGATCTCACACCATAGTCCTCTTGTTGGAAAAGGGTTTGGCAATCCTATTTCCATGTACTCCGTGAATGTTGGGCATTCATTCTTATGGTGTCCTTCTGTCCTACATGTGGTACACCAAATGACTTCTCTTTTTTCCTTACCCCTGTTCTGGTTTAGTTGAAATGTTAAGTTCTTCAGATCCTCCTTCAAATTCTCTATGGCTAGATCTATCTTATGATATTGATTCTCTTCTAGTTGTAGGTTTTCCCATAGATCCTATGCCTGCGTGTGAAACATTTTTTGTCACAAGGGGTATTTCAAGTGTGGAAGCAATGAATTGACAAACAAATGCCTATGTTGCATATCTGTCATGACGTACTTTAGCTTTCCCTTCAATCATTTGAATCTCTGGTCAATCTCACACACAGATTCTCTTGGTTTATGTCTAATCTATATCATGTCATTCATGTATTGATCCTCTGAGCTAGTCTTTTGGATTTCATTTATCAATAGCTTTTTGATATCCCCAATCGTTCTGGTTGTCCCTGGCGGACTGTTTGAATCTAAACTCATGTACCAATCCAATGCGGGATCTCTTAGCATAATGGCTAACTGCATAAGTTTAGTGTCCTCATATATGATCTATTTTGCTTCCCATATCTTTTCAAAAATAAACAAGTGCTTCTTAGGGTCCTCCGACGCCTCTCCTTTTAATTGTGGTAACCTGATGGTGGGATCATGTCCTTCAATCCTGAATGTTGAACTACTACCTCCGCGCGGTGTAGATACTTGACTAATTATTCCTGAACTGGGTCCCCCAGTTGTTGTTCCCTCTGTAGATGTACTTATTGCTGTCTTCCTTCTTCCAAAATTCAGTTTTCTAAATGGTGGTGGTCTTATTGGTGTACTAGTCACACATGGGTTTATGGGTTCCACACTGACATTGATATGGATGGGAGTGTTTCCTTCTATTCCTGCTCTTGGACCTCTCGTTTTCCTTTCATATGTCACGTGCAGTATTTCCTCAATCTTCTCCACATCCCAAATATCCTCTACCTCATCTTCATCACTTGCTAGGCTCTCCCTCACGACTACAACTCTCTTCTTGGTGTTCATCTTATATTGGTAGGGTACTCCACTGCGTGTTTTTCCAGCTGTTGCCATGATATGCTTCATCTAGTCTTCCTCCATCATGATTGGGTCCAAGGCCTCCTCCTTCTTTTCTTTATCCATTTCTCCCTCCATTTCTCCTTCTCCTATTAGTGCTTCCCCCCTTCCCCCATGCACGCAGAGAAGTTTAGCTGTCTGAGGCCAATGTAATAACACCTTTGTTATATAGTAATATCTTAATGGAAGTATATAGCGATCTGATATACCTATCTCAAATTTCCTTCAAGAAATCTTTCTCTACTGTGCTATAAGACTTCACTGTATCTGCTGCAAATTCTGTGATAAATCCTGCAACAATGTTGTCTAACTAGAAATCTACTGCACATGTAAATTTGTTGTCAACTTGCTGTAACTGTGTGATCTCTACAGGATTCCACTCTAGTTGTCTGATCAGATTTTTAGGATGGTTGTCTTTCAATGTTAATATCCACTCCTGCAACACATGTGGGAAATCATATAAAAATACTTCATGCAAGTCATTGAATAAGCATTTGTCTAGATATTTTCATAGTGTTAACTTCGGGTTTCTATTATCTTTCTACGCAAACTCCAACTCTTTTATTCTCAACCAACTCTCTATATCTACCTTTGTTGGCTTCCATGGTCTCAACATACCCTTTAGATTCTCATTCTCTTAACGTCTTGTCATTAGATCTGACATTCTTTTTACGCTTCTTAAACAGATCTCATTCACTCAGTCCCTTCCTTTTCCAATTGACAATGAAACCATTTGTTGGTTTGTTACTCTATTTTATCAATTATCTACTCTGATCTTACCTTACTGTCATAGATTGACCCAAGTTCATATTTAACAAGCTTCCAACAAAATCCCTTTAAAACTATTGGCACCTCTGGTAAACTAGAAAGAAACTTAGTACACAGGGTGTTCTACGTAGTCTCACCCGAGATAACTCTATGGGTGGTTGTAATAATTAGGTGTTTGCAGCTGGGGAATGAGTGAATATCTATGATTGTACCTTGTGTTCTTTACTTATTTATTCTAACCTCTTGATTAGAAAAATCATTCTTATTCATGCATTTAGAGTATCATATATAATTATTTTCTTCATTCATTCATCTAGCATTCAATACTTAACAACAATAGAGATGCATACATTCAATCACATAACACAAGTGTTATCATGGTTCACCCCCTCTTGGGATACATCCACAAATATCTGGCTTTCAATCTCTTTATTATGTCTCAACAATATGTCACGCCTCGCGTGTTTACAATCTTGGATATTACAATATCAACAGGCTTGAAGATCCCTGTGAGGTTGACTAGATCATACCAGGATCCTCAGCCTGTGATCTAACCCTCAGGATCGAGTTGCTCACTTCTAGCTCACCAAATTACAAAATAACACATTTCTACAAACCTTACAACTTCTAGACTCTCCCTCTATCATTTTTTCTCTCTGGTCTCAGTCCGTCCTTCCAGGTCCTCTTATTAGACCTCCTACGTACTACTTATATATATTCTTGGCTCATCAACCATTACCACACATTGCAAAAACTCTAACCCTAACGTCATTAGGTATCCTTTGCATGGGCACCTCATATGCTTCCCTTGCACGTGCTTCTTTTCCTTCCAACTATCCTTTCTTCCCTTTGTGCTTCTCTTCCCAAAAATAGCCTTTTCCCCAGAATGGGTTTGTGTCCAACATGGGACAAGTGGATGAAGGTATTCCTCAACATGACAAGTGTCAAGTCGAGAACATGTTGTGGATTGAAGGCAATTCTCAACGTGACAAGTGTCAGATTGGGAACATGCAGTAAAATAGTTTGGACTTAGTCCATTATCGTATCTTTTATATTTTCATATTTTCTAATCATTTGATTATTCAGGCAGTGATTGAGAGATGATCAGGAGCTAACTGTTCTATCATAGAACTGAAAAATGAGCTAAACCCGACTGTTACAGCTAGGATGATTAATTCTGTTGATCACTATCTCAGATACCTGTACACGAATTAGCTTGGAGATATAAAATGAAGAGGTGGGTTGTCAGACCTGTGGGAATTTGCATTCTCTCTTGGTGAGAGAATTGTTGTGAATTATTTCTTGAGGTTTCAAACTACAACAACAAGGCTCCGAGACTTCCCATCCAGCCTGTTGCTAAAGCCCTAGAAGTGAAGAGGGGAAGAAAAATGATTGTTGATCAGAAAAGGGGAAAAATTCTTGGGGTGGGACATGCATGTGGGAAATGAGAGACTGTAGGTTGTTAATGTGAATTGGCATCTGTGATGGAATTTCCCGTGTTTGAGTCACCCATGACTGAGTTACCTGTGATTGAGTTCTTGTTGAGTGAGATACTTTAGCCTGGATGGGAACCCTTACCCAAGTGGAGTTTATCCCCATCTCGGGGGTGACCCATTGTTGAGATTTATGAATAGTGAAGTCTAAGGCTGGGAGGAACGTGGAAGGTCTTCCCACAGTTGGTGTATTTTATTAAAAAATAAGTGCCAATTACGTGTTAAAATATATTTGCAGTAATAATTTTGCAATTTTTCTCATAGGTTATGTTGTTTATGTTGTGTGTTTAATTCTATTATTCTATATGCATATTTTTGTTATGAATATGTATGTAATCATGCATTGCAAAGTATTTATAGGCTTAAATTAGTGACAGAGTTGTGTTAGATAATTTTTTATGGAATTGTTGGTAAATTGGTATCATAGCTGATGACAAGAGAAGTTTGAGTGACGTGACTTGGCCTAGGTGGCTGGGTGCATTACAAATTTGGTATCAGAGTAAGAAAATTTTAAGTGGCATTGCCTAACAGGTGGCTGGGGGTGTTACAAATTGGTATCAGAGCAGAGTTTTCAAAACTAATCCTAGATGGGCCAATTTAACATCATGCCGAAGCGGATTTTCACAAAGAGTTGAATTTGGGAGTGTTCTAATTTTTAGTTACAGTGAGTCCATGACAAAAATTGGAAGCAATTGAGGGGAATTGGGTAAAAGCCCCAATTTTTGTTGCTAAATTCATGAAGAATTCAGGGAAATTTGGTTAAGTGAAAATATATTCCTTATTTTAATCCCTGTTTAAGGGAATTCAGACAAAAACTGGTTGAATTTCAAATTATAGAGAAACTGCGACAGATGGAGCATAATTGTTGGATTAAGATTCACAATTCATGAAGGAATTTGGAAAAATTCACACCATAAATGTTAATCAGGGGCACACACAATAAATTGTTGTTGCAAAGGTTGAATTGGGTATACTGAAATGAATTTGAGAAAATTTAGTGATTGTAGAAAGTCCATGGTTGAAAATTAGGTAAGAATCGGGCAAAAGCCCCAATTTCTGCATAAAAAATCTATGAAAAAACAGTTAAGTGTTGAGAATGTTGTGCGCACTAAGTAATAGTGATATGCATAAAATTTAAGGTGCACATGAGTGTGCATTAAAATTTGGGTACTGTACTATGCAGATTCAATAATGTGGAAAAATTATGTAGCGCAAGTGTGCACATTGAACGTTTTGCATTGCGCAAAAAATAATGGTGCACTGAAAGAATATTGGCGCACAGTATGAAAACACTAAAAAACTGGTGTGGTATAGTATAGTGCGGCAGTGCATGCAGACTATTTGTGTGCGACACCAAAGAGTTCCAAGTAGAGTATTGACACAGGACATAAATATATGCACATTGGATAGTGGTGTGAAGTGTATGCACTACATTTTAGCATTGAGTATGTAAAACTGGCACATGCTAATAATTGAGATGTAGTGCACGCAAAGTCAATTGGGTAGTCCATCTTCCCAAGAAATTAGAAGAAATAATTTTTATGTTGTATGAATAAAAAATTGTACATCATTTCATGATTTTTTTAAATTGTTTATCCTACCAAATTTTATTGGCTACACATTTTGTAGAGTTAACAACATTATATCAGAACAGGATCAACAAAAGTTTAGAATCATGGAAGATGCCCAAGGAATTTATATTCATGAAGAAGAGATCAGAGGAATGTATGTCCATATGGGTAATGAAGGTACAAATTCAAATGGACATGAAGAAGGTAAATAAGAAAGCATGAACTTGGTAGAGACCATAAAAAGTTTTCAAAGGGAGGTACCGAGTCATAAAGATGATAATGAGAGGCTTATGAAAGCCAAAGAACAACAAGAAGACTTCAACATCAAGCTAATGTAGATCTTGGATATAGTTGAGAAGAAGATGGATAAGCATACTGAGTCAATCGGATCAAGGAGCCATACGTCTCATGGTAAGAGGGGAATATCAGTGCACAACATAAGTGCTGGTAGGAAGCATCATCACTCTCCAAGGAATTCAACTAGAAGAGCGCAAAATAGTTCAAGTCCTATCAAGAAACCTAAGAAGAGGTATGGGGTGGATGAACTTTAGGGGGAAATGAAAAAAATCAAACTTCCTACTTTTGATGGTGAACATAAGAAATATGAGGATGTGGAGACATGGCTACTAAATATGAGAAAGTATTTTCAGTTGCATAACTACTCTTCACTGGTAGAAGGTAGAATTTCCATTTATGAGCTCAAGGGAAAAACATCAATGTGGTGGGACAAATATGTGCAAGTACAACATATTGATGAGAAGAACGTGACTTGGAGAGAATTCAAGTGGTATTTCCAAAGGAAATAATTGACTAAGAGGTACTATGACAAGAAAATGAAAGAGTTCTTTGAACTCAAGCTTGGGAGTATGACCATAGAACAATATGAAAGAAGGTTTTTAGAACTGACAAAATATGTTTCCTTCATCGAAGATGAGAATGCTAAGATTCATAGATATTTGACTGGGATTCCATAATTTATCAGTGACATAATACAATATGATGATCTCAAAACATTGGAGGAAACTATAAGAAGGGATAAGTTCTTTTATGATAAGCAAAAAGGGAAATCATCTTACCAGAAATCTTGGGAAGACAAGAAGAAAAGCAAGATGGAATAGAGGAAGAATGGAACTAAGCCACCATTCTTCAGAAATAAATATTAGAAAAAACCAATTACTAAAGAATATAGAATGACAGAGACATTAGGGAAAAGGCCAAGGCAAAAACCTATTCAATGTTGGGGTTGTAAAGGAGATCATATGTACAAAGATTTACCTCACAGGAGTGTTGACGGGCGAAATTGAGTGTCCGTCAACTGGAAGAGCGAGTCCGGTCCGGGGTTGTCTAAATGACCCAAGCCGTTTGGTGTAACTCGTTCTGATGGGTTTAATGGCTCCGTTAGCCAATCTAAGAATCCTAAAAGAAACAAATAAAAGAGAGAAATAACTAACTAATTACTAAACACACTATATATATGTACATATGTTCAAATGTATCTATAGTAGTTGTATTTAAGCAGAAGATATACAAGTCTTGTTTATTTACATGATTTACAAGTTGCAAGTTTTAATCAAAACTTACGAAAATCGATGTGAAAAATGATTGCTTCTAGGAAGCAGATAAAGAAAGTATATAAAAATATTTATTGTTTTTCTTTTATAAATTTAAAGAATCTTTCAAAAAAGTTAATGAAACATGAACATGTGGATAGTCAAAGCTGAACCATACATTCTAGTTTCAATTATATGTAAATGACAGAAAAATAAAAAGAAGTTATCCTGTCAGTGAATTAGTGAGGTGTATCCAAGCATCTGCATGAGTGGTGAACATCCAACTGCCATGTCCAAGAGAGAAATCTGCAATGAACCTTATGAATGTTCTAAATAAATTCAGAACATGTATTGGCATCTTAGGTTTAATGACAGAAAAGGAAACACAAACATAAACCTATGATCTCATAATTATACATGATTACAACAAGATAAATCTAGAAGCAATCTATGCATTTTATCATTCAATTTAAAACTCAAAGATAAATCTCATTATTTAAATTGAAGATATAATCACAACATTTGTATTTTGATGAAGCAAATGATAGATGATATTTATAATATAAACCTCCTACACATCAAAGATCATTTAATCTAAAGATATCAGACCTGCACATGTAACAAGATCAAAAATAAATAAATAACAACATTATAAACAAAAGGCTAAATCCAAAATGCATATATGCCGTTCTATTAAGTTTTGGAATTACTTGTCCATTCTGTAGTCATGGAAGAATTTTTTTGGATAATAGACTTTAAAGACTGGAAAAATTAATACATAAATGATAATAATTAACCATGTATTGATAAAAAAGACTAAAGCTATTTAAATCAATACATAATCAATTATTCAAAGAATATGAATATATTATAATGAAAATAAAACCATTTTACTTACAGGACAAAAGCTATTAAGCAAGTTAAAATTCCATATTCTTCATTGAAACTACTCGTCCATTCTCCCAAAGATTCCAACCATCCATTACTCCATTTGAAAAGAAATAAAAAGTTTACAAAAGCAATAATATACAAAAGAGAAAGGATTAAAATCCTCCTCTCCAATTCTTGGATCCCTTGGCTCTGATCTTTCTCATATATTTATAAAATGAATGAACAATCTGGGCGTCACTATTAATTTTCGCCACCTGAAATTTGCCTCTAAAAGAGACCCAAATAGCTCTCAAATCGTGCATTTGTTTGAAAAAATCTCTAAGTGGAAGGTAAATGGGTCCATTTTGGTTCTGGATTTTCAACTGTTTCTTCAAATTCCTCACAGTTTGGCTGCAATCAATTCTGCAAAATCACCTGTCTGATCTTGACGCCTTTCCAAATTTTATCTGTTGTTGCTCATAAAATTATTTGTAGCAATCCAAAATTATTTTTGGATCAATCATCTTGAACATATTTGGATAATAAAATCAATCCATGATCAGATCCATATCAAATATTTGATAATAGAAACCTGTGAAACAAAAAGA
>JASDQU011376487.1:8868-19461 GCA_032191745.1 Picea mariana
GTTATGAGCTAAAGGGAGTCACAAGGGGTCCCACCTACTAGTTATTATTTATTTATGACCCTTATTATAATTATTACTCTTCCCCCTAACTAAAGTTAGTTGAGTCTTTTAATTAACTTAACTAATGAATTGGCTCAACTTCTTCAACCAATTTTAATTTGTTAAAAGCAAAAGGAAAGGGAGGAACAAGTGGAGAATAGAAGCAGAAGCATGTTAAGGTTTGCTCTTTGAGTTTGTGTTGAGATAGTTCAGTTTTCATTCATTCATATATTCATCAAAGCCTAATTCTCTTTTGTGATAGCAGGGTCTTATTGTAGACAACAATATTCAGGGCTGAATCAAATCATTCAGACACTTGTTCAGAGGTGTTGATCTATCTTTGATAGTCTGTGTAGACTTTTCTTTTTGTGAATTAATTTTCATGACTGATAAAGGCTATTGTGCAAAGTTGAGTGGGCAAAAATATGTGGCAAGATGATCCAGCTTTTAGAGTTCAGTTTTGGTTTTCTGTCAGAGGTCCTTTTGTATGTTCCATCGGGGATGTCTAAGTTTAACTTTGGTCCAAGATTTCTGTATTAGATTTTGTAAAGAAAATGACTCTTTGGTGATTTGGAATGAAATAAAGGATTGTTTTATGTCTCATCTATCTTGATTATCATCTTGGTGTCTTTACTTTTGTTCTTACATTTATTTCAGCAACTGTTATAATCAGAAAATTACATAAAAAGTGAATTTCCAGCAAGCTTTTTGTTGATAAAAGACTATCATAAGCACTCGTAATTAATACTTGTGAGTTAGGATGTTATTTTTGTTGTCTATAAACATAGGGTGACACTTTTATTTAGCCAAGTAAAGTCTGAAAATGCTTAAGTAAGATCAATTCATATATTTTCCTCAACAGCAAGGCGTTGCGACGCTGGTGGTGAGCCAGGGAAGTTGGACACAGAAAACGATTTGACACGACAAGAGAGGACTCTGAGGAAGAAAGGCTAATTGTGGGAGGAACTATCGCCTAATAGAATAGCTCGCAACAAACTCCAACATGCTTCAAACCATGACTGAGAACGAAGGAGACACGGAAAACTTGACTAAACAGATTCACAACATAACTAATGGAAATAGGCCTTCCCACAACGAAAGGACTCAGGATTTGCAGAAAAAATCACAGACAATGCACAAACTCAGATGGTAAAGGAGAAACACACAGGGTGACTAGTATTTATAATTGAAAGGGCGAGGGATGGAATCATGGTAGAGGACGTTGAATCCATGGTGACGAGAAGTTTTGAAGCATGATGAATATTTGCGCAGTTCACTCGCGCGACGGTTACACTTCGAAGTGTGCAAATTACAGATGATAAGAGCTGCAGAGTATACGTGATATGAGCGTTGTGATTTCTTAACCTTTTCGACTTCATAATTAGGTGATGATGTTCATTCTATATGACGACGTGACCTTTACTCTAACAACTTGCTTCGACCTCTGGCACGTAAACTCCCTCTTTCTGAAAGGATTCGACCTTTTGGGAAAAGGAACTTTACAATTCACACATGGTTAATTATGATTCCCTTTCCCAACTCCAAGGGCCAAACCCGCCACTTCCTAATTTCAACCCATTCCTTGTTTAGTACTCGACCTCACACACTTCGACACATGAACTACAACTCATATAGGAATGACTCTAACTAAAAAAATGGCGGTGCTAATAGACATCACACATGGTGACTGGGCCAAATATTCCACAATGGAATAATTATGAGTGGACCTACCATTCAGATTATGCGAGGTTCTTTCATACACACCCTATTGAACACTCAACAAACCCTCAAAATTTCAGAAATTTAGGGGTACCATTTTTATCTTTTGACTAAGTTCATTATTGATTTCACTAGTTTCAAAGTTTTGTTTTGGATTGATTTAACATGTTGTGATTTTTTGGGTCCAAACTACTCTATCTTTAGCCAAATAAACTATGTTAGGCACCCCTCCCCAAAAAAAATCATATGCCAGGTGAATTTCTTAAAAGGATGAACTCAAACGCTTGAAAGAATCTAAGAAAGGGATCATCTAGTGAGTTTGATGGAAAAAATCGTCGGATTAGGTGAAAGGAGGCATTTAAAAAGAAACAAACCCAATAACACCCTGCATCGACCAACACCCGACGAACCCATCGTTGTCAGGAATCCTCATGATCTCTCATGTGCTAATCAAAGCTTCTATTCACTTCATCCGATGTTGATCGTCAACTCGCCAATAGGCATCATTAGAATGAATCCAAGTTCCTACACAATATCCATCGTCCGATTAAGAGGGACTTGAAGCTCGGTCATCCACAAGCATAGATATGGGAGCCCACTCATGAGATTGAGGATGAAACATGAATGACCATGTGTAAATCATACAACTGCCACATCACTATCTGTACACTCTACAATAGGAAAGGAAGTTGTTCTCTTGGCCACGACATAAGCCTAGTGGCATTGCCACATCAAAATCTATACTCCAAATCCAATCTTTCCATGTCACACCTCGATCTTAGTGTCGTTGGTCATCGGGTGCATTGGGTGCGATTTTTTTCTATCATATGGGCCCATTCACCTTACAACCTATTGTGGTTGTCTCATAGTTTGCAACCATTTGATTCCAAGTAGAGACCTATCCGATCCATTGGATTATGTGGTGTATTTTTCTTTGGTGTCAAGTGGATGGCTAATGATTCCACATTCCACGCACATTCTTGTCACCCGATCGTCGATAAACACAAATTTTTCTACATTAGGAAATGTCCAATGGCCAAGGAAAAGGGTTCACAACCATCGATATAGCGATTAGATGTTTGAATCCACATCACATACTAGTTTACTCCTTGCCTTGTCAGATCGCTCAGTAAGCCACTGAGATTGTGCCACGCATCGTTTCACTCTAGATTGGAGTTCCACATTGGCATTGACTATCGCTCGATGCCTGATGGATCTTATGCCCACATTGCAACCATCTGATCAATTAGGTGAGTTAATCCCAGCCATTGAATTCAAATTGCATGCTTCGTCCACATCAGGTAAAGTGGGACCCAAAACGCACCAAACATAAGTCTCCACTAATTCAGTGTTGACACATTGGCTTAGTGGTACCACACTGGCACTTCCACTTCACCCTCCACACACACTCTCGTAACCATGTTAATAACTGACCCATCTTGTTGATTCACAAAATATTAATATGAGATCTCTATTGGCCCCGATCAAATCTCCACGTGACGGTAAAATATGTCATTTAACCATCAATCATTGCATCGACGCATCAAATTAGTTCGCGAAGGTATGTAGAAATGTACTTTTGTATTTAATATCATTAATCGCCGAAGATAACCTATTTTATCAAAAACCACGGGCATTTAACCTACATTCTGCTCCTTGAATGTTTCATTGTTTTTTATCTTTGTTGGCTAAGCGAGTGTTTTTGCTTATGCCCAGCTAACGAATCAAAGAAATCCAGTCCCTGCCTTGATAAGAAAGGTCTCTTGAACACTGATAGCATTTGGAAAAAGGTTTAGAGGTAAGCATTACTACACCTAGACATAATGGGTTTTTGTTGAACGAGGTATGTTGAAGTTATGTTTTTTTGTTTGATACAATCGATGCATACATTATTAATTGCCACTAGTTTGAATGCAAGTTTAATGGACCCGAGGAAAGAGACTATACCAAGGACCCTGAAGAAGCCCAGTACTTTCTCTAGTGGTCCCCTAGAAAGCTCGAGTGCTATGCCCGAACTAGTGGAGGGAGAAAAAATCCCAAAGAATATCGAGCCATTGATTATCCTCCCTTTGAAGAAGGTATTGAACATCATTCCTCTGTACTACAACACTGAATATTGTGCCATGAGTGGAACTTCTACCTAGGTACCAATTCCCTTTTGGAACAATTTATTCTGGAATCTAGATAAAGGAAACTATTCAGATTCTACTCCACATAGTGGTCTTCTACTTCGGGAGGTAGATGATAAGGTTTTTCCAGCCATCAAGAGATCCATGTTGCATTTGGTTTCTTCTAGGACACTTGTATTCCCTTCCATGTAGTTGATGGAGTGGGTAATCAACCACACTAGAGAAAAATTCAAAAATTATTAATGAATAAGGACAATGCATAGGGTCGTTCTTGCCACAGGATATGTCTCATTGCTACAAACTACCAGAACCTAATGAATTCCTTACTGAAGATTTTGTGAATTAATTCTATGAAAAATATGAGAGTAGCAAGATATTGAACAGTTGGTGGAAGGAAGATAGAAAATTCACCAAGAGGTCCAAAGGGAGATATGTTATTTCAAATCTGAGGGATCCATACATGTATGTAATGCTCCTTTTATGTAGGCTATATGGAGAGAAAGATTGTTCTCAATTCTCAGAGGCATGGGCACGCTCGACATATCACGTGGAAATGTGGGGGAGAAATTTCAATTGGGGAGGATTTATATCTAAGCAACTCATCCTGAAAATGGCCCAAGAACAATCTCTGAAGCTAGGTAACCCACCCGAATTTCACATGGTATATTTTCTCTTGGATGTACTATGTGCACAAAATACTTTTCCAGGGATATCATTAAGCTGGTAAATCTTTGAATTGTCGGTGCATGTGTACTTCAACATGTTATGGGAGAACATATACAAAAAAAATTATACACAAATATGTGACTCTCTCATGCCCACAATATACTTCCTTATATTTGGTCAAGGGTGCCCCAAATTATGAAAATAGGCCAAGAAGGTTATGAATTACATTGGGAACTGATATTTCAAGGAAAATCACACACACATAAGAATATATGGAGAAATGAGCTCGCCACACCTACGTCCAATCTATGTACCTGATAGGTTAGTGGTGGGGCGGATTTGCTATCAGACAATTATGCAAGGATTCAATGTTACCCTTGTAAAATAAAAGAAGAATTTGTTCATCCGCTATAAATTCCAGATAGGGTACTATGTTGTAAAGGATTCCAAGCATGCTAAGAAAGAGTTCCAAGTTCACTTGGAATATAGGTTCATGACAGGTATATATAGAAAACATGATCCTAAAGGTTTGATAATAAGACATGTTGCACAAGTATCCTTAACTTAGCCATGTTCCCATGAAAAATGGGAAGAGGAGTTGTTCACTGAACATGCACAGGATTGGAAGGAGGTACAAAATACAAGGGCACACCCTAGGGTAACCATTTTTGCATCCTTACCCGTGCAAGAACATATAAAAATAGTTAAGGTTGGGGAATCCTCCAATGTTGGATTGGGAACAAAAAATTTAGGAAATGAAGATAATCCTATGACAGAAAAGGAAAAGCAAGTTACACTAGCGAAGAAAGAGATGATCATAAAATAAAAATCTAAGGAGAGAAGGATTAAGGAAGAAAAAAAACAAAAAGAAGAATAAGAAAAGGAAGCAGAGAGACTCACCGAGCAAAGAAAGAAAGTTGAAAAACAACAAAGAGAGAAAGAACTCATCGAAAAAAGAAAAAGAGACAAGGAGGAACATGCTCGACAAAAGGAAGTTGAAGAGAAGAAAAAGCAAGAACAAAGTTGGGCCGAAGAACTAAAGAAAATATAGGATGAAGAGGATAAGAGACACAAAAGGGATAAGTTAAACCGATTGCTCAGAGAAGTAGTAGGATCGAGACAAAAAAATGGTGAAGGATGGCAAGTACCGATCATTGTAAACAGGAAGGAGAAGTAATTGAATTGATAGGGGAGGAAGACAAGAGGGATGACTTTGCAATACCTATAATCAATGAGAAACCTGAAGCTGAAAAGAGCTCCACCATGTCACCAAAAGGACAAAATATGGAGGTAAAATATAAGGAAGATGAAAATAAACATGATTCTTCCCCAATGATGGATGATTTCCCACCTCAAAGCGACAATGATGTTGTTATTGGGTAAATCGGTAGATGTGGAAATGAACTAATCCCCCTAGATCCACCTGGATCTAGAACAAAACGAGACGAAACAAGATGATTTCCCTAAGTTGTGATCATTGAGTTTACTACCAAAGGAGGAATAGATAACATACCTTATGAATCACTTCCTTATATTTTTGTTGTCCCTGCTTCACTCCAGTGCTCTTGTGGAATCATATATGTGATAACACAAACCAACCAATGTGAAAGCAACAATAGTAGAATTCAATGACAACCTAAACATGTGATCAAGGAATCATGTAATAAAATACTAATCATTGTATGGGAAAGAGACGTGCCACCGTATTATATTAATGAAAAGTAGAAGATACACAAGATGTTGCAAGTTCCCTTTTAGTGGTCCTTCGTTCCAACACACACATACACTTTCTCTAAAATTCACATGAAGATAATCTACAAAATCTTGATAGACAAATGGAGGCCTCAAGCATCCCTAGGAACAGGATTCTTCACACAGACTTCAACCTATTCTTTCATCAATTCTCTACTTAATATTTCTTAATCTTTTCAATGAGAAGCCCATGATTATATAGGAGAAGGTGAAGTGGCTAAAGGGATGAGGATGATCCCACCAAATTAGAGAAACCATTAGGATCGCAACCATACAGACGCCACCTCACATTCTAGAAGATTCCCCTTCTAGAAACTTCGTGAAACCTCTTTCCTCTTTTAGCTTTGGAACATTGTCGTACCCTGCCTATATAGCAGCCCACGGAAATCCCGTGGGCCAGCTATAGAGCAGCCTACAGAAATCATAGATTTATGCACTGTGTAATATATGCAGCCTACCAACCCTTTCTAAAAAGCAGCCTTGTAAGGAAAGAAGTTTCTTTTCTCAGGCAAAAAGTCATGTTGGGAGCCTGAACACATGTTTGTGAAATCATCATTAGGGTGACCAAAATAATATGTAACAGATGCCTCATCAAGTAATGATGGATCGGATGGAGATCCATCAGGTGGAAAAGACCAAAAAATGGCACCACTTGGACAAAATGAGGAGAACATAGAAGACCCAAATAATGAAGATAATCAAGATGGAGAAGATTTGAACAAACAAGATGTTGGGAAAGAAAAAAATGAGCAACCACACAATAGTTAGGAGAGCGATGATGACAAAGAATGGGAAAATATTGATAATGTTAAAAGGGACAATCAAAATGCTAGTGCCAACCCTGATCTATTAAATAAGAAGCAAGGGGGAATCGAGATGTCTTGTACAAGTATTCCAGGTGACTTGTCCATTTTGGGAAAAGGAAGAGAGGAGAAAATTCAAGGAAAAATCCAAGAGGATGTTGAGGCTGAGAAGAAACCCAACCAAGAGATAAGGGATGAAGGGAAAAGATCACATGTCAAAGAAATTACTCAAGACCCAATATTAGAGAATTTTTACACACCAGAGGGACTAGGAAACATGTTGTCTTAGGGCGATCAACCTATTGCGCAATTAGTCGACAAGGTGGGTGATTTAGAGCTCTTCGCTTACGACCGAAAGAAGAAATACATACTGAAGATAACTCATAAGTGAAAGTTAACACTAGATAATGAGACAATCAACATCACCAAGGAGGTAATCATTGACATGAAGAAATCCAGAGCGAGCCATATTTACTCTACAGATATGGTTGTATCCCATGCATCTTATGAAAAACTAGTGGTGGAGGAAAGGGAGTTAGAATAGGCTAGCTATGAAATTGATTCTCTCAAACATCAAGAACAATACCGTCAGGAGGCCGTAGGGGTAGTAAAATTTAAGGAAGACTTGTTGGAGTTGCATGATGATCGTTAGAAGATACAAGAAACCCTGATAGAAAAGGCGGTGGCTCTTCAAGAAGAATCCTTGCTGCTAGAAATTACTTGCAAGGAAGTGCACAAATGGGAAAAATGTAAATGTGTTGAACCTGCATAGAATATATCTAGCTAGAAAATACCACACACATTTGAAGATAGAAATTGAGAAAGGAGAAGCAAGAGAGAAAGAATGGAAGAATTCTCATTAATCGTGATGAATAATGAATAATTTACACATGATATACTCTATATAACTCAATCAATGTGCACTAGAGGAGAACCAATGCACCATAGTGGTGGTCTAAAGTGGTATGGACACACACCAACAGTTACGGGAGTGAAATACCACCTAGTCTTGTCTCTCAGGTAGTTACGGGAGTGAACTGCCACCTAGCTAAGTTAACTAGTCAGTCAGTCTTTAGTTAACTTACTGAAACATAGTGTAGTGAGAATTAGATCAAGGAATCAAGGGTAATGCACCAATCTGGTGATGAAACCAAGGCTAATGTGCATTATCATGGTGATGATACAAATGTTGCATGGTGACAAAACCAATGCAACATCTAGACTCAACTCAACTAGTCAAACTGAAGTGTCAACTGAAGAGAATATTCTCCAGGTGGAATATTCTCCCCTAAACTTNAGGTACAATGTATGTAAAAAGAAGAACTGGCAATTGCTAGGCAACTATGTCCTTCACTCCAAGATGAATTCGTAGAGAGTGGAACTGATGCTCAGTAAAGGTCTTGGTGAAGATGTATGTCATTTGTTCTTTTGAAGGACAAAACTGTAGGTCGATGATCCCCTTGTGTACTAAGTCCCATAGGTAGTGCATGTGGATATCTATGTGCTTTGTCCGCTGCCTATGAACTAGATCTCTACAGAACTTCAGAGTACTCTGCTTGTCACACCAAATGAAAATCGATCGATGAAACTGAATGCCCAACTTAGTGAGAAAATGTTGTAGCCACATAGCCTAAATGGTTATGTTAACTACCCCTATGTACTCTACCTCGATTGAATAAAGAGAAATAGCATCCTGCTTCTTGCTCGGCGAACAGATAGGCCCAGAACCAAGACTAAGTGAGTAACCAAATGTGGACTTGCGATCAGTGTTATCGCCATCCCTTTCAAAATCAGTAAACCCGATGAGATCTAATGAAGAGTATTATGCATAATAAATCCCAAAGGTGATGGTGCCCTATATGTAGTGAAGATACGCTTTGCATCCTTCTAATGTGGCTCATGCGGCTCTTGCATGAATCTGGAAATTGCACAAACTACATAGAAGAGGTCTAGTCTGGAGTGTGTGACATACAACAAGCTCCCCACTAGTTGTTTGTACAGTGTGTTTTCAACCAGCGGAGTGTCCCCGCCATCCTCAAGTTTGACTCCTGATAGGAAAGGAGTCGGATCAGACTTGTAGTATATCATGTGAAATCTCTCAGGGAGATCCTGTGCATACTTGGCCTGAGACAGTTTGATGCCTGATGCATCCTGACTGATCTTAAGTCCAAGGAAGAAGTGTAGGGAACCCATGTCCATCATCAAAAACTTGTCATGTAGAATCCTCTTGACTGCAACAATCGTTCAATTCGAGCAACCGGTGATCAACAAATCATCAACATACATAACTAAGAGTAGAAGTGAATCAACCCCCCTGAGAATGTAGACATTTGGGTCTGATTTAAAACGTACAAATTTTTGTGACAATAGGTAGGAGTCTGTATTGGCATACCATGCCCTCGGAGCCTGCTTGAGGCCATAAAGATATTTCTTCAGTCAAAATACCAAATATGAATCTTGCATAAATCCCTGGGGTTGCTCCATATAGATCTCCTCAGAGAGATCACTGTGAAGAAATGCATTCTTCTCGTCCATCTCATGGAATTTCCATCCCTTGGCCGCAACAATTGCAAGTGACAAATGTATGGAATCCATCTTCGCTACTAGAGCGAAGGTCTCATCGTAGTCAATGACATGCACCTGGTGAAGGCCTTTGGAAACAAGCTTGGCTTTGTATCTGCTAATCTTTCCATCCGTTGCGCTCTTCGTCCTGTAGACCCATATGCATTTGACAATTTTCCTTCCATAAGGAAGGGGAACCAGATCCCAAGTCTGGTTCTCAAGGAGGGAGTTGTACTCCTACTGCATGGCGAATTCCCAAAAGGGATTTCCACTAGCCTCGCCATAATATTGTGGATCTGAAGATTGAACCAAGAAAAAAAAATTGGAGGGAAATGGTTTAGTGGCAGTGAGTGCAATATGAGGCTCCTCGAAATCAGATCGAGTCCTCCTAGTATCGGTTGGATCACCAACAAGATCCCCTGCATCCTGAAGAGTAGCATGTACCCACTTGGGCCTTTGCTCTGGCTCTGCATCTGCATTTGGATGCTCTGACTCTGCATCTAACTGTGCTAAATTTGTATCTGGATCATCTGAGTCCTCTGAATCATAACTCTCATCTAAATAAGATTCAACATGTGCATGCTCATTGTCTCAGACAGGTGGAAGAATGAATGTGTCGGCATGCGACTGTTGAGGTACATGCAAGACACTTTCTTCGATTGAACACTTCTCTCAATGATGAGTCGGTCCAAGGAAAGATCAATAAGTCTGTATCCCTTCACATCATCGGGATATCCAACAAAAATACACTCAGTGCTCCATGGATCAAGCGCCTTACTCTTTTAAGAGGGAATCTGGGCCCATGCACGTGAACCAAAAATATGAAAGTGTGTCACTTCCAGTTTGAGGCCTCTCCAAGCCTTGTAGGGGGTCTTATCCTTGAAATATCTATGGGGATATCTATTTTGGATGTATGTTGCACA
>JASDQU011376488.1:0-13343 GCA_032191745.1 Picea mariana
CACCTTCTTTGAATAAATCCCATTAGATAGTTAGTGGGTAAATACTTAATGTAAAATTATTGTCTTTATTAAATAAGGCCCAATAGGTGGTTGTTACTAATTAATGATGGGACCACAAGTAGTTGGAGTTTTGCTAATAAGAAATTATTTATAGATCTAGAAGGCTATGTAATGGTTTTCAAGTGTTGTTATTATATTGGACCTTTGTTCAAAGGAGGTCACCCCCTCTAAGAGGCCCATGAACATTGCTCTCTCTTTTCTAGACTATTAATACAAGGGATATATTTTGTTGGTTCTATATCATTGTCTCTCTTATTTACTTTTTTGCATTTTATATTTTTCGAATAATTATTCAACAGTCATTCTTTTTTCTACTTAAGTACATTACAACATATTTTTCTATATGTGTTATATATAGCTAGGGGAGAAAATTTTGATCTTGCACAAATGGTAAGAAATTTCAACCCATTTAAAATATGGGGACTTGGAAAATATTATGAGGATTTGGATGATGTGATATAAACCTTTACAAAGGATCTCCTTGGGATTTTGATGAAGTTTAAGGCTATGTGAAGAGTTTTAGTTGGCCACTTGAAAGTAACAACTTTAATACTAGAATTTGAATGCCTTATGTGCATGCACCAAGTCTCAATGGAGAATGTGATCCAAATTATTGATCCAGGTGGATATTGGTGGTCACCCACCTATTCCAACTGGCTCCTCATGTATTTTTTTAGTTCAACACATTCTTCTATACTTCTTTGTAATTGTGGGTTCTACACTTCCAAGGATATCAGAAGCCCTACACATCTTCCAGCTAGATACCGGTGGCCTCTCACCTAATTCAACTGGCTTATTTTGTATGTTTTTGTGTCAACACATCTTGTTGTACTTCCAGAGCTGTTTTGGATCCCTAAAAAGTGTTTTTTTGTCTCGCCACAGTCAAACTATAGACAAAGTCATAGTTTGAAGGCATAATGTGTAGCTCTCTGAAAGACCTTTCCAACTAGCTATCACACGCCTAAAATGGAGGTCGTATGCAAAATTTACGACCCCGAGAAATTGAGGTACCAACTTACCCATAGGGGCCCACATGACTTTTGGCGTTTCACCTCCCAAGGTTAGGTTTTTAGATGTCTAGGGTTTTGGCATTCATGAGTAATATAAAAAAGGCCTCTGGAGCCTTAATGTAATGATTCTGCTCTAAAGGATGCATGTAGAAGCCACATCTCTTCTAGGAGATAGCTACCACTATTCAAGCAAGTGTTTCAGTTCTACAGTTTTACAGTTTCAGCCTATTTCATTTATTCAATAGAAGATATTGTTCACTAGATATATGTGTTATTATTCATATCTTTGTGTTTATTGTATTCAGTCTGTTAATCAGTTCATTTTGCTCCTAAATCTGGATTAGTGGTATCAGAGTGGTATGCTCTTCATTTATTTTTCTTCGTGCATGTCCCCGATAAGATCTGGGTACAAGAAGTTGGGACTCGAACCAATCAAGTTGTTGCAAGATCGGTCGTGTCGAGCTCGACAAAAACCCATGGGGGATGAAAATAAAGATGATGGAGCAGAAAATCCCATTAAAATGTTGCTCAAGGAAGATCTCGCATGACAAAGGAATGAAATGATGGACAACTTTGCGTAGATCCTTCGACGGTTGCCCACAGGAGAAGCATCTTCATCAAGCAGCCATGCAGCCCCCTTCAAGGTATAGGTAAATTTTGATATTCCATTATTTGAAGGACTAATAGATGTGGATGATGTAGATAAATGGTTGAATCCACTCAAAGGGTATTTTTTGGTCCACAAATTTTTCGATAGGGAAAATATTACTTTTTCACTCCTTAAGGTCGTCCCCCATGTTAAGGATTGGTGCAATACTTACTCTGATCAAAGGGTAATGTAATATTTGTGGTGGCCCCTACATGGTATTCCTTCTGGGAAGCCATTAAAGAATAGTACTACCCTGCTGGAAGCTACTAAGACTGGTACACCAGATGGACCACCCTGCGTCAAGAAAGGGACCAGACAATACCAGATTTCACCAATATTTTCCATACCCTGCACACCAAATTGTGTATCAAAGACTCTAAGCGACATCTGGTGCTCAAATACCCTAGTTGTTTTCATAGATACATTAAAAAAAAATGGAGTTTCTGGACATCACCTCATTGGGCACAACTTATAGATACGCTGTCAAGATCGAGCATAAATTTAAGCAGAAGAGGGAGAGTTTGGATATGAAAACTCCTCATAGACAAAGCATGGAAAATGAGACCCCAACCCACACAGCAAGGGACCGATCCAAGATGGCCACTCTCAGGACAACCAGTCCAAGCCACAACACAAGAAGGGAAATGAGAAGACGAAGAAGGACATGGGAAAATGGTTTGAGTACCATAAAATCCCTTGGAAAAACACTAAAGAATGTTGCTCCAAGAAGTCACTCGTGGTCGAGCTGAAGGTTGTCGAGTTAGAGGCCGATTCTAATTCTAAATCAAATCCCAAAGGAGGGAAGTGAATTATCGATGATGAAGCTAGTCCCACTATCGCTACCACGAAACTCAGTCCAAGCGAACCAGAGGAAGGGTAATGCCTCTTTCACTTATAGATGTGGGGAAAGGGGGCTCCGCTTAATTTCATTGTCGATAGCGGCAGTCAAAAGAACCTAATTTCAATAGAGGTCTTCAAGTGGCTAGACCTGCAAATGACACCACACCCGCAACCCTACACGATCAATTGGCTTCACCAAGGAAGAGATCTTTGTGTCAGCCAACAATGTCGTCTGACCTATGACATCAAGCCTTTCAAAGATGAGGTATTGTGTGATATTAATCCCCTTGAAGTTTGTGATGTTATTTTAGGACAACTATATTTTTGGAAGCGTCATGTTGTGTATGAGTCTAGGCCCCACAGTGTTATTATTACTTTGGGTAGACAATTGTACAGGATACCATAAGTAGCGCCGCCTACTGCTATTTATTTAATGTATGCTAAGCAATGCAGTAAGGTCATTTCACAGACCAAGAAGTTCGTAGTATTTGTGATATGTGCTGACAGTAAGAAGAAGGTCATCACCACATATGTGGCCTCTACACAGAGCCTCTCTTTGCAACAGAAGCAAGTGGACAACATCGTGGAATAATATCGAGACATCTTCTCCTCACCCACCAGGGTATCGACACACTACCAAGTCAAGCATCCGATTGATCTAACCCCTGGTGCACCTCTACCTAATGGACCAGTCTATCATCGCTCACCGATGGAAAATAAAGAAATCAGGTGTTAGATCCAAGAGCTTCTTCAAAAGGGGCACATTAGACCCAGCTCCTCCCCTTGTGGAAGCCTGATTGTACAGGTGTAGAAGAAGGACGTGACTTGGTGACTCTGCATTGATTACAAAACATTAAACAAAATCATATTCAGGAACTGGTACCCAATTCCCAGGATTGATGACCTTCTTGACCAAATCAAGGGGGAAAATTTCTTCAACATGATTGACCTAAAGTATGGCTACCACCAGGTTCCCATGAAACCAACTGATGTATGGAAGACAACCTTCAAATCTAAAGAAGGTCTCTTCAAATAGCCGGTCAAGCCCTTTGGCTTAAAAAATGCACCAGCCAGCCACTTTCATGAGGTTGATGGATGAAGTAATGAGACTCTTCATCAAATATTTTGTGGTGGTATATTTGGATGACATCCTCATCTTCAACAGAACTTGGGAGGAACACATGTAGCATATTCAACAGGTTTTTATCACTATGCGACAACACAAGCTATATGCCAACTCGGAAAAATGCTCTTTTGGCATGAACAAGGTCCAATACTTGGGCTACATTGTTGATGAGCATGGGGTACATGTTGATCCAGCTAAGATCCAAGTCATCTGTGACTGGACAGCCCCGACCACACTAACCAAGCTTCAAAGCTTCTTGAAACTGGCCAACTTCTAACGACGGTTCGTGTTGGGATTCTCCCATATTGCATGGGCCCTTAGCCAGGTGACCAAGGGCGGTGGAAAGGAAAATTTCATGCGGGGGAAGGAAAAAAAATGAGCATTCGATAATCTGAAGCATCGCTTATGCTCAACTCCAGTACTCTCTTTTCCCGATCTACAACAACCGTTTGATCTTGAGACTGATGTATCTGACTATGTTGTAGGCATAGTTCTCACTCAACACATTCATCTAGTGGAATACCATAGTGAGACACTCTCATATAATGTCTGGAAATACCCCACCTATGATGAGGAAATGTATTCCATTGTACAAGCCCGTCGTCAATGGAAACATTACATTTAGGGAAAGGATATGATCATCCACACTGATCACAAGCCTATACAGTTCATACAGACACAGGGGAAATTACAGAACGATCTCCATCATAAGTGGTACACCTACATGAAACAGTTCCATCTCAATATCAAGTATAAGACAAGGATCTCAAATCGTGTCGTTGATTGTCTCAGTCGACCTCCTGTGGCTGCACTCACCACTGTGTTCCATTCCTGTGGACATGAGTCATCTCAGTGGTCCCAACTTTATCAACAAGATATGGACTTTGCCACCACCTATTAACTCTTTATTACGGGTGCAACTATCACCAATTTTCACATTCAGGACAAAATATTATTCCATATGTGCCATCTTTGTGTTCCTACAAGAGAGCATGAAAAACTGATTTGGGAAGCCCACTACAGTCGGATGGCATGACATTTTGGCATGGAGAAAACTATGGTCATCCTTTAGAAAAAGATTTATTGGCCAAAACTTTGATATGACCTCAACAAGTATATCATATCTTGTACTTCCTATGCCATTTCCAAGCCAACCATCAAGAAGCAAGGCTTATACACCCCTCTTCCTACTCCCGAGAATCCTTGGGAATCCATATCAATGGATTACATGTCTAGCCTTCCATCCACCAATAAAGGAAATGACTGTGTATTTGTGGTCATTGATTGGTTTTCAAAGATGGCCATCCTCATAGCCTGCAATAATAATATCACGGCGACAAATATTGCCAAGATCTTCTTCAAACGAGTGTGGGTCCATTTTGGCATACCACAAACCATCATCTCCGACTAGGAAAATCGGCTCCTCAACTCATTTTGGTCGAGTCTCTGGTCACTGTTGGACACCAAGATCACTAAATCCATTGCTTTTCACCCCCAAACAGACAACCAAATAGAGGTCGTCAATCGAATGATTGTGCACATCCTGCGCATGTACAACTATAAGCATCCACATACATGGGATGAGAGTCTCCCTTATGTTCAACACAGTTACAATAGGGCTCTCCATAGCTCCACCGACCATAGCCCATTTCAGGTGGGGTTGGGATTCCAACCCTTGGGTCCCATTGATGTTGCAATACCTCTTTCCACCACACAGACCGACTCTTCCCATGTTCAGTCTGAGACCGAAAAAGCCACCAAATTTATTGAGTGGATTCAACACATCCGCCAACAGGTCCAAGAGTTTTTTCAGAAATACAATGCTAAGTACAAGCAACTCCGTGATCAACACAGGGTGTTTCACCAGTTTTAGGTTGGCAACAAATTCTGGTTACATTTGTAGAAGGAGCGTCTCACATGGCCCCATCAGAATCTATTCCCACTTCGCTATGGGCCTTACACTATCACCAATGTTGTGGGTAGCAATTCTTTTGAGCTCAACACTCCACCCTTCCTTGGCCTGCACCTAGTGTTCAATGTGGACCTCCTTCGACCATATTTTCCACCATTATTGGACACCTCAAAGATAGCAGAACAATTGAAACCAACAGATTTCAACCTTGACGGCATGGAACAAGCATACACTGATCATATAGTGGACACACAGGACAAGGGAACTCACCAGCAGAGGATCCATCTTTATTGGGTTGTCAAGGCAAAGAAACTCCTACACCAAGGTAAGTCACTCACCTGGGGCCAAATCCAGTAGAAGTTTCCTCACCTGATGGGGGAAGTCAACACAATGGAGACCATTGCTTCCTAAGGGGGGAGGATTGATCCAGGTGGATATTGGTGGCCACCACCTATTCCAACTGGCTCCTCTTGTCCATTTTTAGTTCATCTCATTCTTCTGTACTTCTTTGTAATTGTGGATTCTACACTTCTAGGGATGTTGGAAGCCCTACACATCTTCCAGGTGGATATTGGTGGCCTCTCACTTGTATATTTTAACCTTGTAAAATATTTACTGCAAACAAATTTTCAGTAAAAGAACAAAAAAGATACAATGGAATATACAAACATTACATAGATATTTTTCCCCTAGAAACCCAAACTGGGAAAACCAACATATTTTATAATCATATATAGTGATACATTTTTACAATACAATATACATATAGGAGCTAGCAGAATCCAAAACCCTAACCCAATGACCTGGATTAGTCAACATTCCTTAATCAGAAATAGAAAACCATCGAAAAAAACCATGTGTCGAAAAACTGGCCAACAATGGACATGAAAATCGAGGCAACATGAAAAATGAGGCAAAAATGAGACATGTTTCTCGAGGCAAAACAAATTTGTAAACTACTACTCATGCAAAGAATATAACACATACCCAACATCACCTAATCCAATTTTCTTGGGGGCGCTACCCCCAAACCCCTACGCGTCTGGTGCAACGTAGACACTACTACTCTTGCAAAGAATATAACACATACCCAACATTCTCCCACTTGTTGTTTTCTTTGCATAGAGGGGGTTACAGGGTTACATAGTCAACAATCCAGTGCAACAATGCCCATGGATCCTCTACACCAAGAGAACTTCTTAGTTCTCATAGATTTTGTTAATGAATCTGCAACATTCTTCAAAGTGTCCACCTTCATTAGCAACACTTTCTTTTCTTCAACCATGTCTCTCACAAAGTGATATTGAATATCACTATGCTTTGTCTTTGAATGATAAGTCGAGTTCTTCACCATAAAAAATGCACTCTAACTATCACAATATATCCTTACAGCTTGGTGTACCAACCCAATACCTGAACACAATCTTTGTAACCATACTGCTTCCTTACTTGCATGAGTGGTTTCCATGTATTTAGCTTATGTAGTTGAAAGTGCCACTACAACCTGTGTTTTTCTCATCCAACTTATTTCTCCTCCAAACAGGTTAAACACATACCCACTTGTAGATCTCCTATGATCCAGATCTCTAACCTAGTTGTCATATACAAAGACATGTATATCCAACACTCTATCCAATCCCATTCTTCCTTGGTAGCACAATCCATAGCTAGTAGTGTCACGCAAATACCTGAAAACCATTTTTACTGTTGTCTAATGCTCCTTCCCTGGTTTTGACATATACATGCTCAAAAATCCCACTGCATGTGCAATGTCTGGTCTAGCACAGAGCTTTGCATACATCAAAATGTCAATTGCACTCTCATATGGAACATGAAACATGTCCTCCTCCTCTTCCAGTGTCTTGGGACACTGATCCACATGTAACTTACACCAACATGAATAGGAACCTTGACCGGTTTACATTCCTACATATTAAATCTCTGCAATATTGTCTTGACATATTTTCTCTGATTTAACCAGAGTTTCCTCTTTTTCTGATCTCTATTTTTGAATTTCTCGCCATTTATTTCACCTAAAAAATCAATACCACAGGTCTCCCACTGTAACAAGGCTTATCATAGTCCAGAGCCAAACCCTTGTCCATAAAGGTGTCCCCCTAAAGCCAACAAAGCTATGATTCCAATTGTAGATTTTAACCTTGTAGAATATTTACTGGAAACATATTTTCAGGAAAATAATAGAAAATATACAATGGCAAATACAAACATTACACAAAGATTTTTCCCCTAGAAACCCAAACCGAGAAAACCAACATATTCTATATCCATTCATAGTGATACATTATTTGCAATACAATATACATATAGGAGCTAGCGGCATCCAAAATACTAACCCACTGAACTGGATTAGTCAAAAACCCTAATTCCTTAACCAAAAATAGAAAACCATCGGAAAAAACCGTGTGCCAAAAAATGGACATGAAAATCGAGGCAACACAAAAACAAGGCAAAAATGAGACAAGTTTCCCGAGGATTTTTTTTTTGTACACTACTACTCGTGCAAAGAATATAACACATACCCAACATCGCCTAATCCAACTGGATTATTTTGTATGTTTTCATGTCAGCACATCTTGTTGTACTTCTAGGGCCGTTTTGGAGCCCTAAACAATGTTTTTTTGGCTCGCAGTGAGTTTTAAGCACCGACGTTCAGCGAAGAAAGAAGTTGTTGGAGTTGAAGGGTCGAGATTGTGGTTATTGAACCAGGGTTTTTTAAAGACATCCGTGAGTTGCATAACTAGAAGGACGTAAACATCTGTGGGCCACAGTGGGACAAAGCATAAGCATCCACGAGTTTACTAAAGATAGGGAACGGATCTGGTGTCAAATATGAAGAAAAGGAAGATCAAATCCATCATCAGTAACAAGTTGTAGAGATTAAACGAGGCCACAGGAAGGTATAAAAGTGAGAAGATACATTAGAGCTATCTACAGTAACAAAAGGTATGTTATATGCTTATCTAAAGAAAGTCTTTGGTATGGCCATGGGAGATTGAGAATTTTCCCTTGAGGGACTACTAGTTGTATGGTATATTCTTGTTATGAGGAAAATCACTTTATGGCATGGGGTAAACCACAACAGATGGAAATAACTGCAGAAATCAACTCTAATATCAAGTATGCTATATAAAAAAATATGCTAACAAGACAAGATAAAGAGCCTACCTCGTCCAGACGTTCGATGAAGTCCACCATTGAGCACTTGACTCAAAGAAATAAACCTGCAACTTGTCCTCAACAAATAAGATACACAATCATATCCATCAATATTCATAACAAATTTCCCATGGAATAGCAGTTCAAATATTTGCAAGACATTAATTGGATGAGAAAAGAGTATTTCTATTAAAATGTAATCAACAAAAGTGTATGAATGAAAAAATTCCTTGTCGGCACGTTTGAAACCGAGAAACTAAGTTCCTTCCAGCTGGGCCTCCACCACTTCAATCCTCCACCAAAGGCAAGCTCATATAAGAGAGATAATGAGGTTCTCCATCAAATAGGGAAGAGCTTGGGGGCTGGACAATGTGTTCAGACTTAAAAGGACAAAGGGATGCAGACTCAATATGAAGTGAATAATTTCTCTAGAGTAACTTTGCTCTCAAATTTGAATTCTTCTCCTCCCTTCCACACCTTGGATATGGAACATTTATAGCCTTCAAATGGAACTGAAGGGTCGATTCAAAACGTTTCCATTATATAGAAGGTCAAGGATCATGGATCCCATGATGTGACATGGAAACCCGACACCATTTTTTAATTTTGAGCACAAAACTCGATGTACGCGGTCTATGATGGTGAAACTTGAGTATCCACATGTTGTATAGTTGTTAGGGCGCGTATATGTGGAAAAATACAATTTTTATCTCTGGGAACTGCAAAAAAGGGACTTCAAGTTTGCATAGGGAAATGGAAAAGGCCCTCTATGCAAGTTTTCATAGGGTGAGGCAAATCTTGCTATAAAAATTGTGTATAAAACAGATCTACATAGAGACATTTCTATTGTATTGGTTGTTTATTGGTTGGAAAACTTCTTTGGGCATATTGTTAAGACATATATTGTGTTATTTGGATCATGTTTCAAGGTTTATGGCTGAGACATATTGCTATCAATATAGGTTGTGAATGTATAACAATGAGAGTTTGATGTATGGTTGATGTGAGGGTTTACTATACGACGCATGATCAGTGAGACATACTTGTGATCCTAGTACATGGTTTTTTATAGACATACTTGAGTCATTGACATGAGTTTCTTTGACATCATATCTGGTTAGTTGATAGATTATAGTGACAGGTTCTCAGTATCAGGTTTTACAGTAACAACTTGATAGAAACAAAGACAATGGAAATTAAATTGGGAGAGGTTTGTAGTAGTCCATGAGTTGCATAGAAGAGAGTCATAGACATACACAAGTTGCAGTCAAGGATGCTTTGGGCATCCACGTGTTTCATATAGATAGGTTGTGGATCTGTAGAAAATATTTGAAGAAGATTGGTACAAGTTGTGACAGGTTTTTATTGATAGTTGTGATAGTGACAGAGTTGATTCAATGACAGTGACAGGTTGTCTACATTTATCACTTACATTTCGGGGTGGTTGGATAGGGAAAGGATAGGTGGTTGTATCCACCTTATGGTTGTAGATGAAGAATATAGGGGGTTTTAGCCTCCTTCTGGTTGGATCCATAGAATTGGGGAGTTGGAGCTTTCCTTAGGTTGTAGCCTGAAAATTTAGGGGGATAGAGCCTCCTTCCAGTTGCAGCCAGAGAACAAAGGAAGTAGGTGCTTCCAATGAATGTAATTCTTAAATACATACAATAAAAAACATTCTATGGGTTTCTCCCACATTGAGTTTCCAAGTAAAAATATTGGTGTACTATGTATGTGTATGATTTATCATTTTTCATGGTTTATTTATTCTACACTTATTGAATGATATTGGTAAACTAATCATAAAGTTAACAAAACTTATATATATTGTGGTTAAAAAGGATTAAAAATCACTATTACTGATTCACCCCCCCCCCTCCCTCTCAGTAATCCAACAAATAGGTATCATAACAGGTCCTTCAAAAGGAAGTTTAACCACTGGAAGTAGATAATGGATTACTCTAAGATTGGGATACCAAAGTTTGATGGGGAATACTATGCCTTCTAGAGAAGAAGAATGAAGACACACATACAAGAACTAGGATTTGATGTTTGGTGATCAGTAGTAGACATATACAAAGTACCAACTACTCCTCCAACAGATAAAGATGGAAAGAATCTTGAAGAAAATAATTCAAGAGCCACAAGTGCACTCTTGAATGGTCTAACTAAATAAATATACACCAAGGTTATGCACTGTAATTGCACAAAAGAAATCTAGGACAAACTAAATAATATATATGAAGGAGATGAGAAAGTCAAGGAAGCTAGACTCCAAATTTTCAGAGCAAAGTTTGAACAATTGAAGATGAATGAAGATGAATACATAGAAGCCTACTTTCTAAGAGTTGATGAAGTATTAAATGGTATCAAAGGTCTGGGAGATGAGATAAAGGAATTGGTTATTGTCAAAAAGGTATTAAGATCCCTACCAATGAAATTTTATTCAACGATTTCAACACTAGAAGAGAGAGTGGACCTAATTACAATGACCATGGATGAGTTGCATGGGACACTCACAAATTATGAGATGAGTATGGAGCAAGACATTATGGTTACAAAGGAAGAAACATTTAAGGCATCTAAGAAGACAAAGAAAAAGAACAAGCAAAAGGCAAAGTCAGATAGTATTAGTAGTGATGTCTCAAAAGACGATGAAGAAGTAGCCAACTTCGTTAGAAGGTTGAAAAACAGAACCAACAAATATAAAGGTAAGCTTCCATTGATTTTTTTAAATTGTGATGGTATTCGTCATTTTGCTAATAAATGTCCCCATAAGAAAAATAAAATAAATCAATAATATGGCCCTAGAAATAAACAAATACAAAAAGGAAAAAGAAACAAAAATAATTTTTTCAAGAAAATATTTGCACCAAAGAAGACAATTCCTCATCAGACGAAGATGATGTCAACGATAGTTGTACATAAATGGTATTATTCATGGTAGTAGAAGAATTTGATGAAGAAGGCTCCAAAGAAGAATATGAAGAGGCAAAAGATGATTACAGAGAATAATTGTTGAGTGCCATAGAATTTATAAAAAGGGAAAAGAAGAAAAACAAGTCACTTCAGGAAGAACTAAAAAGAAAAGAGGGAATTCTGAATTCCAATTCTGAATAACTAGAGTAGATGATCACTAAATTATAAATCCAAGTAGAAGAAGATAAGAGAATTAAAGAAGCACTCAGAGAACAGTTAGAATAAAGAGACAAAATAATTGGAAGTTTGGAAGCAGAGATTGTCACATTGAGAAAAGACCTTTAGAAGAAAACCATGCAGAATAGCTCTAAAGTTTTGGATGAGTTTATTAGCAGTCAAATGCCACATCATGACAGGTCTGGACTAGGATACAACTAGACAGAAAAAGGCTCATTCTCAAAAACAATATATCAAGAAACACAACCAAGAAGTTATGCATAGATAGTCAGATGATCTCCTGAGAAGGAACAAGACAAGAAGTTTCATAAGAAAGATCACAGAGATACTCCACCACCGAAAAGATTCATATTTCAGAATCAACATCATTCAAAACAAAAAGGCCTCAAGAAGAAGAAGGATTCAAAAGAGTAACTCCCTTTAGAATATCTTCAAATCCCATGTATCAAACCATCTTCCTTGGACTATGTTATTCATGTAAAAATTTTGGACATAAGGATGTAAATTGTAGAGAAAATAGAAGGAATAGAAACAACCATGAAATTTATGCATAAAATGGTTATTCAAGAAGGCTTAGTGAAACATAGAGAAAAAGCTACAACATGTTTGAATCCTTGACTACTGAAGCAGAATGGTACAAGTGCAACAACTTTGGACACAAAGACACATATTGTAGAATGAAAGTTTCTCCAAGAGAATCAAACAACAATTACATACATGAACCTCAAAGAATATGGATAAGGAAGAAGAATCATTAAAACAATGAAGAATGCACACTCGCTCTACAAGCTCAACACAAAAAACATGGTTGGTATGTTGATAGTATTTTTTCAAAGAAAATGACAGGTGATAAGGACATGTTTCTAACATTGAAAAAGGAAAGAGATGGGTCATTCTCTGTTGGAAATGACAACTCAGCCATAATCATTGGAAGAGGCACAATCAAGATTGGAAGTAAGGATGACAAGGAAGAAAGTGTTCTACTAGTGTAAGATATGAAACAAAATCTTCTAAGTGTAAATCAAATGTGTGACCAAGGTCACAAACTTGTGTATGATTCATAGAAATGTGAGATAACAAAAGCATATTTAGGAAGTGTGGTGGCGAAAACTATAAGAACTCCAAGAAATATATACATACTAAGTGAAATTGGAAAGGAAAAGTGTTTTTTAGGAAATGAATATGAAGTTTGGATATGGCATAGAAGAATGGGTCACATAAATTTTGATAATCTTGTCAAGGTCAGAAAAAGGAAGCAGTTAGAGAAATTCCCCAGATTATGAAGCCAACAAACACATTATGCAAGCATTGTCGACAAGGAAAGAAAACCAATACCAAGTTCAAATCAAAGGAATACTCCACAACAAAACCGCTAGAAATTGTGCATACTGATCTAGTTGGACCAACTAGAACAAA
>JASDQU011376489.1:4672-24154 GCA_032191745.1 Picea mariana
ATACATGAGGTGTATAGTTGATGATGTTGGTACATATTGATGACTCATAGTTGATGAGTAGTTGATACATGATTGGTACATACTTGGTACATGGTTGGATTCACTTGTTTATTGTATAGGTTGATTACAGGTTGTTTCATACAGGTTGGTGCATGGTTGATGCACTTGTTTATGGTACACACTGATTACAGGTTGAGATACAGGTTGATGCATGGTTGATGCATGGTTCAGGTTTATTGGTATAGGTTGTTTGGTGCAGGTTCATTGGTACAGGTTTACAGAAGTATATCTCAAAGTGATAGTGTGACAGTGGTTCCATCATACTACTTATACGTCAAGGCGGTTGGACGGGGCAAGGACAGGTGGTTGTAGCCACCTTCTGGTTGTAGCCGGAGAACATAGGGGGTTGTAGCCTCCTTCTGGTTGTAGATAGAGAATTGGGGAGTTAGAGCTTCCCTCAGGTTGTAGCCTAAGAAACTAGGGGGTTGTAGCCTCCTTCCAGTTACAGCTGGAAAACAAAGGAATTTGGTCCTTTCAATGAATGTAATTCTTCAAGACATATAAGAAAAAGCATTATGTGGTTTTCTCCCACTTTGGGCTTCCACGTAAAACACTGGTGTATTGTGTATGTGTATGATTGTTCATTTTTTCATTGCTTACTTACTCTGTAGTTATTGGATGATAATGCTACATTGATATAACACTTGGATTATATGGTTAAAAAGGATTAAATTTCTCTATTATTGATTCACCCCCCCTCTCAATAATCCAACAATAAAGTTTGGTTGCACTTGCAGAAAGAACACCTTACAGGACCCCATCGGAAGATTCATCCACTCCTCTATGGACCTTATACCATCACCAAGGTTATGGGTGACAATTCTTTTGACGTCAACATTCCCCTCTTCCTTGGCTTTCACCCATTGTTTAATGTGGACCTCCTTCGGCCATACTTTCCACCATTATTGGACACCTCAGAGGTAGCAAAACAGTTGACACCGACAGAGATCAACCCTGACTGCATGGAACAAGCATCCACTGATCATATCATGGACACACATATCAAGGGAAATGGCCAACAGAAGTTTCATCTTTACCGTGTTGTTAAAGCAAGGAAGCTCCTGCACCAAGGCAACTGGCTCACTCGAAGCCAAATTCAGCAGAATTTCTTCATTTGATGGGGAAACTCAACATAATGGGGACCATTGCTTCCTAAGGGGGTAGGATTGATCCAAGTGGATATTGGTGGCCACCCACCTATTCCAACTGGCTCACATACATATGGAGTCTTGGCAGTTTCAGTTTTCATCTTGGCAGTTTTTTTCTAGCTTTTCATTTCCCAAACTTCCGGGGTCGTTTTTAGGACCTAAACAACGTTTTTTGGTCCCTCCACAATCACTCTTCACATAAAATTTCAGTGTGGTATCATAATTTCTATTCCTCAGACAGACCTTTTCAATGGGCTATCGTGCGCCTAAAACGGAGATCGTATGCAAAAGTTACGACCCTGGGAAGTTGATGTACCAACTTACCCCAATGAGGCCCACATCACTTTTGGCACTTCATCTCCTAGGGTTAGGTTTTTGGATGTCTAGGGTTTTCGCATTCATGTTTAATGTAAAAATTCCTTCGGAGCCTTATTGTACTCATCTTCTTTCGAATGAGCGTAGCCATCACATCTCTTCTCAAAGATAATCCACCACCATTCTAGCAAGCTTGTTTCAGTCTACATTTTATAGTTTCAGCATATTTATTTATTGAATAAAAGCCAAGTTTTATTGTATCTCTATTATTGTTCATTGTATCTCTGTGTTAATAATATGGATATGTATTATTTTCGTTCTTCTCATAAAATCCGGATTAGCGCCAGAGTCTGAAAGATCAACAATCGTTGCAACACGCAAGCTTGGCACAATAAATGTCATTGGCATTACTACTTCTTGCCCGTATACCAACCTAAAAGGTGTTTGTCATGTCAATGTTTTTCTTGTAGTCCTATATGCCCATAATACTACAGGAATCCTCAAGTCCCAATCATCCCTTCCTACGTTGCATATCTTTGTCATAACATTCTCTAAAATTTTATTGAAGGCTTATATTGTCCCATTTTCCTAAGGGTGATACGGCGTGATCCTCTGATGGTGAATTTGAAATTCCTCAATCAATGATGCGATTGTCTTATTCAGGAACTGTGTCCCTTGATCACTTAGTAAAATGTGTGGGCAATGAGATCTTGTAACGAAATTATCAAACAGAAATTGTGCAGCGATCTTAGGGCTGTAGTCTGTGACCGATGTTGCTTCAACCCATCTGGTCAAATACTTTGTCATAGTGATTATATACCTAGCTCCTAATCACCTGGTTGGTGGATTGATCAGTCCAATGAAGCTTATTGCCCATTTATCGAAAGCCTGTAGTGTGACCTTTGGATGCAATGGCATCTCATCCCTTATGGATGGCTTTCCAACCCTTTAACAAACATCACATGCCTAGAAATATTCTTTAACATCTGTGTGAAGTGTGGGCCACCAGAGCCCTGCACACAAAATCTTTTGTATTGTCACTTTACCTGCCTAGTTTCCTTCTGCAATACCTTCGTGTGCTTATGATAGTATCATTGGCCTTTCGTGCTCTAACACACTTCATCTTAATATCTCATCTGCACCTAACTTATAAAAAAATTATGCGATTAGTTGATAGTCTTTTGCCTTAATGACTAATTGTTTCTTTTGTGCAACGGTTGTGTCCATTGGAGCTATTCATGTACTTAATAATTGCACAATGTCTATGAATTAGTCATCCACCATTTGAATTACAAATAAATGCACATTTGGTAAACTATCATCTAGATTCCCTGCATCTTTTCCTGATAGAATGTGCAATACGTGATCTGGTCATGCATTCAATTTTCCTGGCTTAACGATGACTTCAAAGTCATATTCTTGGAACAAAAGTAACCATCTGCAAATTCTCCCCCCCAAAACTGGCTTCTTCACTATCTTAGTGCAGAATGGTCTGTAACCATCTTGAAATGAGAACCAAACAAATAGTATCTAAACTTCTGCAGTGCATACACCATTTCCAACCCCTCTCATTCTGTAGTAATGTAGTTCTTTTCTCTTGTTGATAGTTTCCTGCTTGCAAACACAATTGGGTGGTCTAACTCTCCTTCTCTTGGCTGAGATAATACTATGCCTAAAGCTATGGATGATGTTGTTGATGACTGCAGCTATGTGAGACATTCTCTAGGACACAAACCTGAGAGAGAGCCCCTGAGAGGGGTGTGTGGTTCCTATCTGAAACAGATCTGGAATGTAGAGATGGCCTCCTCCTTATAGAGAGTTGAGAATAACTCCAGATGATTCTTCTGTGTAACTCAATGAGAAAGGAGATCTACAGAGTTGGATCTTCCTGTGGCTGAGCACAAGGTGAACGTGTGAAATCCCAAAGTGTTGGGTGCATCGTCATGAGACAGAGATTAAGATGATGTATTAGCCTCCTCTGAGCAGAGAGTTCATGAGAAACTCTAGATGAATCTCATGTGTAATGCAGTGGGAAAGAAGATCTGTTGAGTGGACGTGTCTTTGTGTGAGCACGGGTGAATGCAATCCCTATGGATGTGCCCCTAGTGGCTGAACACTAGTGTGTGTATAATATCCCTTTCTATATTGTTCAAGAGTCAAACATGCCTGTAACCCTAATTGTAATGTAAAGGGTACAGGTCGGCCCCGCCTTAATGTAATTGATAATTAATGTAAAATATAATTAATCTGGTTAATATTAATTATATTGTGAGATAGAGAGGTTGGACCTATTGTGCCAATAGACACTTATGTTGACAGGTCAAGTCTAATATAAGTAAAGGTAAATTCCACATTGAGGAATCATATCTTGTGTGTGAGTTTGGAAATTTCAGCAAGTACATCTACTTGGGAAAAGTGTACACCTCTCTTGGGTCCTAGTCTTCTAGGGTTAGTGAGAAACCTTTTGTACACTAGGTTTTCTTGGTGGTGAAGGTCTTTCTCTTCAAGAATATAGAAAAGTATTTGACTGGGTTTTCTTCCCTTGTTGAGAAGGGTTTCCTAGGATACTTCTTGTGTTCTTGTGCATGGTGTTTCTTCTTGTGATCTTAGTTGTTGAAACATTATTGGTTATGGATAAGTTAAATGCTAAAATGGAATGAACTTCTTGCTTAAACCTTTCTTATTGAAAAATCAACATGGTATCATAGCATAGGTCTTGAATAACCCATTGCACAAGAATCTACCAGTCTCCCCTCTTTTCTGTAGAACCGTACAACCCTCCTAGGGTTTCCAAAAAATCTGTATGACCCTCCTTTCTGAGGTGTTTAAGCCCTTAATATTTGAACATTGGGGATAATTTTTGCATAGGAGAGTACGGCCTCCTCCAACGCACCTCCAGAGACTCTTAGAGTGAAATTCTGATCATTTTGAACATTCAGCCCTAGGGTTTCGCTAATTTTTGTAGAAATTTCATAATTGGGGTTTATGCAACTCATTGAAGGAGCTCTTTAGCTCATCGGTGTTCTCATATCTTTAAAAGGATTATTTTTGGCAGTCATAAGTCCAAAAAAAACTAAAAGTGCTAGCCTAGCCTAGCCGTGAGGTTTTCTAGCCCAGTTGACAAGGGTTTGTGAAGAATCTAAAATTATGATGAACAGAACTATGATGGAAGATAAGCTTGATGGATCAAGCAACTTCAAGTTCCTGGAAAACAAGACTTCATAGGAAGGCTTATTGAGGGTGACACAAAAAGGTGACACCATAACGACCATCTTCATGAATATGTCAAGAGGGCATAGATCAGCCAGGTCCCATTGGAGAAATCATATCATCACCCTCAGGTATGCACTTCTATATATATTATTTATATCATTGTCATGAGGGAAATTGCAGGAGGAAGGCACCTTTTATTCAAGTCATGGATCCAAAGGGTT
Source organism: Picea mariana (assembly GCA_032191745.1). Classification (NCBI taxonomy): domain Eukaryota; kingdom Viridiplantae; phylum Streptophyta; class Pinopsida; order Pinales; family Pinaceae; genus Picea; species Picea mariana. The sequence goes on from JASDQU011376489.1 coordinate 9,630, forward strand.
CTCAGTGCATTCAGAGGAACAACACACTAGAAGTGAAGACTCCAGGTTTGATTGTTGTAATTTTCATTACTCTAACCTATATTTCTAAAGTTTGCTACAATACAAGTAGGTGTTGTAGTTGTGACAACAATCCTTAAATTGTTTTGATTCTAGAGATGTACTCATTATTCTCCTTTAGGAGATATTCTTGTTTTGGTTCTTCTTGTTTTCTTGTTCCAGAAAGGTTAGCAACAAAGGAAGATGTTTATCCTTCAGAGGGAGTCAAAACTATTTGAGAAAGAGGAATAATAGAACCATCATTCAGGCAACCAATGAAATAATGCATGATCAGAATCCTTCTATGATTCTATGGGCAGAAACATGCATGACACAGTATATGTTCAGAACAAGAGTCTTCACCAGACTTTGAAAAACATAACTCCCGAAGAAGCCTTCACCGGAGTGAAGCCTGAGATTGAACACGTCATGATATTTGGGTGCCCAGTGTATTTTCATCTACCCAAAGAGAAGAAGTCCAAGCTAGACCCTTCAGGGAGAAAGGATATGTTTATGGGATAACAGTGAATCTTCAAAGACATTCTAGATCAACATCCCTAGTCAAAGATAGATTGAGACAAGAAGAGATGTTTTCCTTGAAGAAGATATAGCCTTTCAAATATCTAGAGAATCTCAGATGGAGATTGACAGTAAGACAATACATTAAGCCCCTTCAACAGTTCAGAGGGAGACAAACATTATTCCAGCTAATCCAGTTGCTCCAGTTGATATGTTCAGATATTTTTTTGTAGGGCATAAAACGCCTACCTAGGCTCACTCTGCAGGAGGAAGATAAACATACAAGCCTCTCAAGGCACATCCCGAGAAAACAAAAAAAAAAGGATTTTCGAGATATCCTTCAGTCATGAGCCACTTCATGGATTATGAGCCTCATTTGTCTTAGAGAAGCAACAGGAGAACAGGTATGGAAAGATGCCATAACAAAATAATATCAGTATATCTTAAAAGAATTATGTATAAGATATTGTTCAGAGACCAAAAGGGAAGTTTTTGGTAACTTCCAAGTGTATCTATAAAATCAAGCATGAAATTAATGGAAGTGTCAAGAGATACAAAGAAATATCTATAGCCAGAGGATTCTCACAAACAGAGGGAGTTGTCCATGATGAGACACTTGATCCAGTAAACCCTATACACTTCCATCCATACTATATCAGATGGATGGATTCTTGATGAGTTTGGATTTCAGCAAGAGTGTTGCTGATTCAAACCTATATTACTACAGTATTGGTGACAAGAGCCTGATTTTGATAACTTATTCAGAAAACCTTATTGTTGGATACAAGTAAGCCTTGAATTCTGATTTTGAGATGAAGGATCTGAGTATGATGCACTACTTCTTAGAAGTATGACAGAGAACCAATGAGATTTTTCTGAGTCAAGGAAAATATACGATGGGAATATTAAAGAAGTCCAGTATGACAGAATGAAAAACCACCGTGATGGATTTGAAGAAATGAATGATGATGATTCAGATGAGATTGATCCACAATTGATTGGATCATTGATTTGGTTAACACCAGACCTGATTCATGCTATGCAGTGAATATGCTTAGTCAAACCATGAGCCAGTCGAGACAGATTCACTAGATAACAATAAAGCATGTATTGAGATATACATGAGGCACAGTTAGATGTGGAATGAGATATGCCTCCAATTGTGAAATTAATTTTGTAGGGATATACCTATACAGATTGAGCAGAGAGTACAGTGGACCAGAAGAGAACATATGGTTGTTGTCTTACAGTGAAGTTTGCCATGGTTTCTTGATGCAGTAGGAAACAAAACTCTGTGGTCTTGAATACCACAGAAGCAAAGTATGTAGCATCGAGTGTGTGAAGCAATATGGCTTCATAAGCTTCTGACAGATTTACTTGATCATGAGATGGATCCTATGATGATAACCACATCTGTGTGTAAAGTTCTTTGAGAACCCATTGTTTCATGATAGATCGAAACACGTTGAGATAAAATATCATTATATCAGAGACATGATGAAGAGGAAAATAGTACACATGCAGTACCTTCCTCGACATGAGCATATTGGAGATATATTCACCAAATTAGCTTGGTAAAGGATACCTCCCTAGTTGAGAGGGAGTGTTAATAACTACAACCAAGAACAAATTTCAAAATACATCCATGTGAGACTTGGTATGATGAAGAATGCCTCCCTAGCTGAGAGGGAGTGTTGATGATTGCAGGTATGTGAGACATTCTCCAAGACACAAAGCTAAGAGAGATCCCCTTATAGGGGTGTGTGGTTCATATCTGAGACAAATCTGGAACGTAGAGATGGCCTCCTCCTTACAGAGAGTTGAGAAGAACACCATATGATTCTCCTGTGTAACACAGTGAGAAAGGAGATATGTGGAGTTGGGCATGCTTGTGGCTGAGAACAAGATGAACGTGTGAAATTCCAAAGTGTTGGGTGCATCGTCATGAGACAGAGATGAAGATGATGTATTAGCCTCCTCTAAGGAGAGAGTTGATGAGAAACTCCAGATGACTCTCCTGTGTAATGCAGTGGGAAAGAAGATCTGTTGAGTGGGCGTGCCTGTGGACGAGCCCAGGTGAACGTGATCCCTATGGATGTGCCCCTAGTGGTCGAGCACTAGTGGGTGTATAAGATCCCTTTCTATATTTTTCAAGAGTCAGAATTGCCTGTAACCCTAATTGTAATGTAAAGGGTATAGGTCAACCCCACCTTAATGTAATTAATAATTAATGTAAAAGATAATTAATCTGGCTAATATTAATTATATTATAAGATAGAGAGGTCGTCCATGTTGTGCCAATAGACACTTATGTTGACAGGTCAAGTCTAATATAAGTAAAGGTAAATTCCCCATTGAGGAATCATATCTTGTGTGTGATTTTGGAAATTTCAGCAAGTACATCTACTTGGGAAAAGTGCGCACCTCTCTTGGGCTCTAGTCTTCTAGGGTTTGTGAGCACTCTTTTGTGTATTAGGTTTTCTTGGTGGTGAATATATATCTCTTGAAGAATATAGAAAATGATTTGGATGGTTTTTATTCTCTTGTTGAGAAGGGTTTCCCATGATACTTCTTGTGTTCTTATGCATGGTGTTTCTTCTTGTGATCTTGGTTGTTGCAACATTATTGGTTATGGCTAAGTTAAATGCTAAAATGGAATGAACTTTCTTAAACCTTGCTTATTGAAAAATCAACAGATGCATCCAAATGAACATGAAATTCCTTCTTCTAATCTGGGAATATCAAAATTGGTGCAGTCATTGACTTCTCCTTCAATGTGTCCAACCCTTTCTAGCAGTCCTCGTTCCACTGGAATTTAACTTCTTTATTCAACAATTTCTCCATGGGTGTTGTAATCTGCGCATATCCTTTAATGATCTTTCTATAGTATCTTGTATGGCCCAGTGTTTCTCTTAACTATCGTACTAATGTAGGTGGTGATAAGTCCAAAATCATTGTAATCTTGGCAAGATCGACTAGTAAGCCTTGCTTACATACCACATGGCCCAACAAAATTCCAAAAGGCACACAAAAAACACATTTTTTCAAATTCAATGAAATATGACATTGTCTACACCTATCCAAATTTAATCTCAGTACTTCTATATGATATTTTAATAGACTAAACATAGTCCAATCATCTAAATAAACTTCAAGGAACTTATGAATAAATTCCTTAAAGGCTGCAACAACTACTCTCAAGAAAATTGCAGGTGCATTCTTCAGCCCAAAAGGAATCATTGTGTATTGGTGGCTTCCCCACTCTGTCACAAAGGTAGTCTTATGTTTGTCTTCTTGTGCAATATTTATCTGGTGATATGCTGAGAATCTATCTATGAAAGAGTAGGCCTCCTTCCCCCATACATTCTCTATCACTTCATCTGTAAAAGGTGTCAGAAATGGATCATGCATACATGCATCATTTAGATTTCTTAGGTCTACACAAATTTTCATTCCCCTTGTTTTCTCATCTTGTACTACCATTGGACTTATCCATTATGATTCTACTATTGGTTCAATGATTCATTCTTCTAACATTCAGTCTATCTCTACATTTACCTTGTCTTTATACTTCAGGTTTAGTCTATAGGGTCTCTTTCTTACTGGCTTAGCATCTGGTTTCAAAGGGATCTTCATTTCTCCTAACTCGCCAGCTATCCCTTTCATTTCTGAAAATGTGGTTGGTAATAGATCCTGATACTCACGCAATAAGTCTACAATCGTTTTCACGGTTTCATAATTCCAGTAGTCTCCTATAAGTGCAAAATTTGGATTCTATTTTGTCCCAATATTCACCTTACACGTCCTTAATGGTTGTACATACACAACAGATCCAAGCTTTGGACCTTCTACTGTGCATTCCCCCTCGGTTTCAGGTATTTGTATATTTATTGGATCTTCCTCGTCCTGATCTTCTTTAGCAACATTATAACATTCCAGTAGTTCATGAACTGTCACAAAATTTCTATGCACACTACAAACAGGTACACTACATCCATCGACCCTTCTACTGAAAAAAATCGGGTTTCTAATGGCCTGCAAAGCTGCATCTACTAATGGTGATTCATTTTCAAAAGTAAATTTTATCTTAAACCTTTGAGTTAGCTCATCCTAGTTCATTGTTTCTCTACGCATTTCTAGTTCCAAGTACCAGTTCTTGGGGATCATATCCAATGTATGTATGAACCTATGCATCCATTCCTTCAGTGGTATCGAACTTCATATCTTTATGCACTGTGCAATATGATCTATTGGGTCACTTACTCCTACATATTTCTACACAATATACTCAACACAACATTATAACATTCCAGTAGTTCATGAACTGTCACAAAAGTTCTATGCACACTACAAACAGGTATACTACATCCATCGACCCTTCTACTGAAAAAAATCGGGTTTCTAATGGCCTACAAAGCTGCATCTACTAATGGTGATTCATTTTCAAAAGTAAATTTTATCTTAAGCCTTTGAGTTAGCTCATCCTAGTTCATTGTTTCTCTACGCATTTCTAGTACCAAGTACCAGTTCTTGGGGATCGTATCCAATGTATGTATGAACCTATGCATCCATTCCTTCAGTGGTATCGAACTTCATATCTTTATGCACTGTGCAATGTGATCTATTGGGTCACTTACTCCTACATATTTCTACACAATATACTCAACCTTGGTACCAAATATAACTTGCATTAATATTTTACATTGTCACCAGTCTTCTATTCCTTCTTTATATAAATCCCACCATCTGGTTGGAGTGGCCTTGAAGACAATATCTAATGCCAAAAATCTTTGTTGTTCGGGTATCTGCAACTCAAATTCCTTTACAAAAGATCCTATGTCATTCAAACCATCATACTTGGGCGGGTCACATAACTTCGTTCCAATCCAGTGCAACGATCAAGTAATGCGAGCACATTCTCTGGTTGATACTTCATGCATCCTTTGCTTCCAGTGTTCCAAACCTTCCTATGAATATAACGCACATGAGTTAATTCTTCTCCAACTTAGGGAACCATCTGCAATCAGATTAATGTTGTCATCCATTTGTGCAGTCATATTATACAGGTTATCATTGTAGTTCCCTTTATCTAGTTCTATATACCTCTTTCCTTTTGTCAAATCCAATGGTCCAGTAACTTTCAAGTCCCCCACTTCAAAGATCATTTCCATTTTCCTCAGTTTAATAATTTCTTGATTTTCAAAGGCATGTTCAATCCCCATTAGCATTGGATATGGATAACTATCATCCATGATCTCAATGACTTCAAAATTTTCTATACTGCACACCCCATCTCTATTCACGGGTACCCCTAACAATCAGCCAATTAGTACTATGTTATGTTGGTTCGCCAATCTTAAATGGATGAGAGACCAAATTAACTTTGGTTTCCCCCTCATTTCCCATTTTTTCTTTGGTAAAACATTTACATCAGAACCCAAGTCTAAAATGAGATTGGCCATGTCATAGTCCCCAATTTGCACACTTATTCTAAACTCTTTTCTTGTCCTCTTTTTGTGCAGTACCTGATTCACTACCCTCTGTTCGGTAAGAAATTCCCTTTCTTGCATGCAATGATCAATCATTCCATGCAATGCATTCAATGCAGTTTCATTATTCATCAATTCTAAACAACCTTTAAGAAATTCTTTCAAAGTACTTACCTATTGAAGCACCCTTTCTGGGATAGTATGATCATAGACCGAAGGCATGTCAACCACAGGAGTTGTAGATGATGTCGATCTTATCCAATCTAGTCCTAATATCTCCTTCCTTGTTTTCTAATATGTCTATTTTTCCTATTGTGGGTCAAATGTCGGTATAGATCCTGTTGATTTCCTCACCCATTGTTCAATCTTCGTCCCTTTATTCGTCACATCATCCCCTCTCCTAGCTCCTCCATGTGTGACAAATGCTATTATAGGTCCTTCATCATGCTTCTTTGTTCATATATTTTGTTTGTTCTGATTCAGATTCTAGTTCTTATTACTTCTTGCCTGCCACTTTTCAAGTAGTTGTGGACAGTCTCGTGTCACATGATCCAGTGTTCTACAATACGTGCAGGTTGTACAAGGATTCGATCAGCCACGGGCTAAGTGTCCCTGTTGATTATAATTGTAAAAAAATATTGGTCCTCTACCTCCTCTACTAAAACCCCCTCTACCTCGACCTCTACGAAATCGTCCTCAAACTCCTGGAATAAATCCTCTCTGATTATTATATTGTGGAACACCTCCTTCTGTCGCGGTATTTTCCTCATGAATTCTATACATATCTGAAGTGTTCTCTCTCATCAAGTCAAATTCACAGCAGTCCTTCTCTTCGTGCCCTACTGACTTGTAAAAGTTACAAAATAAATTCTGAGGTGTACTCTAATATTTCTTCAGCAATGGAAAACTAGGTGGATGATGTCCCCTTGTCTTGCATATTTCACAATACCCTCCTCCTGGTAATGGATTCGGTGCTCTAGTCACCAAATATTACGCAAAGGTTGGGAATTTGTCCTTATGGTGGCCTTCATTCCTACACGTGATACACCAGACTTGTTCCCTCTTCTCCTTTCCTTTCATAAGCTTTGTTAATTGGACTGTCAAAGCATCTAATTGTTTCTGGATTTGAGCCATCCCCCCACCATCCCCTACAGAAGATGCTTCTAGCTTCATCGCAATATCCAAATATTTAGGCTACGAAGCAACCTTTTGTTGTATCAACGAGCAATGAATGTGTGGAAATAGTCCCGCAATAAACCATTCTCTATGTTGTTGATCCAGAATTTGGAATGTCAATCTACCCATCAAATCCTTAAATCTTTGATCATAGTCCCAAACTAACTCAGTCTGCACTTGTTTGATTTCCTTCAACTATGTAATGTTGTGTGACTCGGATTTCATCTTCTTGAACTCTTTCAATAACGCTTGCCGAATTTATGCCAATGTCCTTGCTTGACCTATTGGTGTAGCACTCTGTATTTTCATGTACCAGACTAATGTGTGGCCTCTAAATGTTGTTTCCAACTATGCAATATTTTTGGCCTCATCTTGGACATTCTTCATGGCCCAAATTGTCTCACATACAAATAGATGTTGTTCTAGGTACTCCAACCCAACTCCCCGATACTCAGGCATTCTCAATGTATTGTCTAACTCTGCCATGTTGTTTTGCGTAGTACCTCCCCCTGGTGTTGTTGCATGATTATGATTCGACGCATCGCTTCCACTACTCTGGCTACTGCTATTATGACTTCCTCTGCTAACTATAAGTTTTTTTGACAAATCTTCAAATGTTATTTCAAATCCATGTGACACACATGGGGTCATGGGTTTGACTTAGGATCGAGCCTCAGTAAGACTTAATGACTCCTCTATTATAGGATTGGACTGAGGATCCTCTCCTGCTCCTTCTGTTACAAGTATTTATACAATTTGGACTAGTGTATAGGGTTCTCCACTCTCATACTCACTATCCTACTCTCCTTTCTCAGCCCTAATTTTCAACCTCTTGTATCTTCTTCCAATGCACGGTACTCCAAATTTGTCTTCTTCTTCTTATACCCCTTCTTCATTTATCTGCATCCTCAGTCCCTCCCTTCCTTATTCAGTTCTTTCTTCATTCCTTCCTACCTTCATACCATCCCTTAGTTATCCCCCAGTTCCCCTATGTGCACTAAGACCCCTAGAAATCAAATTCCATCATCATCATACATTTCTCACATAGCAACATCTTTATCCAAGTATCCAATGCTTTCAAAAACCTTCCACGTGGACCCTTGAAGAAATCCCTTTCTATGACACTATACGACTTGGTACAATCTACTACAAATTTTTTAATATAACCCCCCAATATGTTATACAACCAAAAATCAACTACACGAGAAGTAATATTGCTTACAGAATTCAATTTTCTTACCAACTCAGGGGTCCACTTCCTTGGAGCTACAGTTTGGTATCTTCCAGTATTCTCCACTAACCTTTCTAACCATTCAGCTAAAATATTCAAAGATTCACCGAAGAAAATCTCATGTATATTTGTGTACACATGCCTTTGCAACCATTTTTCATCGTTGATCTAAGGGTTTATATTCTCTCCTTGGGAAAATTATCGCTCCTTCCTTTCCATCCATTTGATGATATCTTCCCTAGTCAACCTCCAAAACATTCCCTCAATTACAAATTGCAGATCTTGGTAATAGAACCATTTGTTGGCGTGCAATCTATAAGACCCTAGGTTCAAGTTATTCAACCAACAAAAACCCTTTAGATATCGGCCCTTTCAACATCACTTTCATGCAAGTGAAGTCTCACCCGAGGCATCTGTTGGGGTTGCAGGAACCAAGTTTCTGCAAGGATGAGGGGATATGAGGCTATCAACATAACCATTAATACTTATTCACCATGTGCACATTATCCTTATTTAACATCCTTTTATCAGTCAACAACCCTATGCATGACTTCAATTAACCAACAATTCGTTACTTTTACCATAATAGTTGTGCGACATTAACCCATCTAAGATTTATCCAATACCCTAAACCCTAGTGTGAAGAAACAATATAACATAGAGCGCGATGTAACCAAGCCACTGAATCATTCATTATTATTGTGCATCAATCATATCTTAAACAAATATATACTAATCATGCATAAACATAAAATCCATGAATAATCATATCAAAAAACATATTAGACATTGGATTTTAACGTGGTTCACCCAATCCTTGGGCTACATCCACAACAATTGACTTATCATATTAGTCTTCATGCAATAATCACCTCAGGCTTGCGCATTGCACTTACAAAAGATACAACATATTGTAATCCCCAAACCTGCCTAGTTGCTCTGCAGTGCAATCCTATCTCTGCAAATTCTCATATATGCTCTTATCCCCAAAAGATCTTTCCCAAAACCTTGAGCATACCCTCTCTTCATCCCTCATGGGAAACCTAATCTCTTACTCTCAGCAACAACAGTCTCATCTCCCCCAACCCTTTACATATTTATACCCAAAAGTAGTGCTAAAAACTCTAATAACAACTTATCCCCAAAAACCCTAATGGGTCATAACAGTTTTTCCTACTTTTTCATTGATCTGCTACTTTCCCTACTTTTGCGTTGAACTATTGTTTTTCCTACTTTTGCGTTGAACTACTAATTTTCCTGCTTTTGCGTTGAACTGCAACTTTTCCTGCTTTTGCGCTGTAAAATGTTGTTTTTTTTCGCACGCTCTAGTCCTACCTTTTACTCTTTCCTTTGTTATGGCACGGATCCCAAAACTTAGTTATTCTCATCCAAAATGCTTGTCCAATAGTGTGGCTTGTATATATAGTGTACAGTAACTCACAATTCAAATCAACACCCCGGGTTGACAAATTTAATGCACAAACTCTTTGCTTTCCTTATTATAAATTAAAAAACCCATCAATAACATCAATTTTTTTGTAATCAACATGGTAATAATCCTTTCCTTGTCTCCCAACATTTTATATTTGGCATCAATAGTATTTTTTTCACTTTAGTCTTATACAATTATTTGAATCTCTCTTTTTTTATCAAAATTATTCCAAATTGAGTTTTCAAAGGTTAAAATTTTTAACAAATTAGATCTAAATAACCTCAATATCTAAGTTGGATACCATTTTCTCAACTAGTGAAGAGCTCCCATCGAAACATGATACATGATCTTTGAAAAAACCTCCACTTTTACAATTTGAGATTCAGCCACTCCCATTAAAACAAATATTTGAGTCTAACACCATGTGTTGACTCTAAAACCATATTTTAAAACAACTTCAACATGTTTAGATATCAACTGGATTTACACCAACGTTGTGACATTATATTAACACAATTTTATGTGTGCATCAAAAATAACATTAAATAATCACTTATAAATATATCATAACAAAAATGGGATGCAACTTAATCTCTATCTTTGTATGTAATAATTTGAAGAATAAAAAAAGTACTAATGAAACAAAACAATGGGATGCAACTTTTTTTTTTTTAACAGAAGCTGGAAAATATATATTAATCGGTGTGGATAAATCCACTGAGGTTACAAAAAAGAGTAGCCATTAAGGGTTGTGTTTGAGTTCTTCATTGTAAGGACTATTACAAAAATTGGGATGTTCAAGTATCCCTTTTGCTTACAAAAAGTGTTGAGTGGAGAAGTTCCTACATAAACTCTGCAGTAGGAGCCGCTTAGATACACGAACCAGCAATACATAGAGTTGTTTGAGATTAAGGGCGACTAGCTTAGGCATTCTTGTCCTTGTTGGAGTGTTGCTCATATCTCCTGAACTCAGGGAGGGGATCATTCAGATCTGGCATCTGATTAATAGAATTGGACTGAGCATTCCTCGAATATCCATGCTGAGCTTTCGTATTTCCTATTGGAGGTTGTGTGTCGTCAAGCTGATCCACCCTGAGTTGAAGAGTGTCTATCTGCACCTGATTGGAAACTATTTGATTTCTTTGCGCCTCGCTTTCATCCTGTAGCTTACTGATTAGAAATCTATGTTGGGAAAGAGTTTCCATATCAAATGCCCTGTTGGCACTCAGCGTTTCCAATTGTTCTCGAAGGATGATGCAACCTCTGCATCCAGGTTCCCAATTGTCTTTTGGCCAGGAGTCTGAGTCTTCCTGCATGGTATTCTCCTGTTGCATTTCGTTGTCACCAGAGGAGATACTGGATTTGGCCGGATCTTGTGGGTTCTGCATGAGGCCCAGGTGTATAATATGACTCAAGGAGGGAAGACTAATAGGTTTCCCAGCAGGAAGCGAACCGAGGGGCAAAGGTAGTGTAAGAAGAACAAACCAAGCACTGCAAATAAGAAGTTTACAGCACCCGGTGACACAAGAGGCTCGCTGAAGAAGACGGGAAATATTGTAGGGTGGTGAGGAATGACTGAAGGGTGGTGAGGGGGATGAAATAGGAGCCAGGGCGATCTAGAGAGGCAGACGAACTGAAAGGATTTCCCACGGGGGCCAATCGCCGCGAAAGGACGATTGCGGGTTTGCTAAGGGGAAGGTGACGAACGAGCCTATGAGTATGTGGGAAGAGTCATGTGCAAAGTACTGATTGACGCCATGGAGGGATGGCTGACATCAGGGGAGTTGAATCAGCCAGGGGGGTAAAAGTCATGATCATTAAAACCACGCAGTCGAGCTCGATACATCATTTTTCCCATGCGAGAAGAAGATTTTGTTGGACAACTGAGAGGGGGGGGTGAATCAGTTGTTACCATGCTTAAACAATTATGCTTATTTTAAACTTTTTGCAGAACACTTAATGACAATCACAATAATGTAGGGAAGTAAGCAATAGAACATTCAGCATCATTCACACATATGAGATACACAGAGATAGATATTTCCTGAGGAAACCCATAAAGGGTAAAAACCTCTTCTTCTTTATATGATAAGTAATATTTACATTCTGTACATTATCATACTTATGAGGACCAACTCATAATGAGGATACAACCTCTGTTTTGCAAGCTGCAACTTGCTGAGAGCACCAACTCTCTGTTTTCTCTAGCACCTACTAGAAGGAAGCACCAACTCCCTGGTTTCTCTATCACCCACTAGAAGGAAGCACCAACTCCCTAGTTTCTCTAGCACCCACTAGAAGGAAGCACCAACTCCCTAGTTTCTCTAGCACCCACTAGAAGGAAGCACCAAGTCCCTGGTTTCTCTAGCTACAACCAGATGGAAGCTACAACTCCCTGTGTTCAAGCACCCACTTGAACCTCTGAGGACAACAGTCCTCCCTCTCACCTCCCTACCACCCTGAAATATTAATCTTTGCTACTGAAACTTATTACAGTGATATAATGTTCATCAATGGCTTACTAGTCTCATCACTATTTTGCTACACTTCCCTGCTCTACCTGCATCAGTGTCTTCCTGCACCCCTTCCTTACGCTTTATGTTCTTCTGCCTTTTATGCTATGTGCACCATGTCCCTTCTATGCAAAATTCCTCTTCTATGCATCTCAGCTGCTACACTCTGCCTCCTTCTACACACCTGAATCACTCTCAACAGCCACGCTCATCTCTTCTTTGTTTTGCATTCTTATAGTCTCTATGAACCTTGTGCATACTATATGCGCAATGCTTTTACATGCTCTCCCCATGTCGAGTGCTCTGCCTGATCATCATTACAGCTATTCAGCTTCTTCGGTGGTTAAACCCATGCATCCATCATCACTGGGTGTTATGCTGAGATTCCTTAGCCTCTCCAGCAGTCGAGACTCTTCGTCTTCTCTGGTGATCACCCTGAAGTCTCTCCAAGTCCTCTGGTAGAAACCATCAGTCCTTTCTAGCAATTACACTGTGAACCTCCAAGAAAATGCATCAGCAACTGAAACGTAACTGATCGATTAACTGTGAAGAGAAACAATAGCCCTTCGATTAGATTTCCAAGTATACAACACCGTTGGATTACAATCACAACGTCTCGCATCGATTTCCCTATTTCGCATTTTGACATTTTGGCATTTCGGCAATTCTTGTGATGAGATATCTTGACACTCCATGTCGCAATCCCCGAAACTCTGAAAAAGGAGCTTAGTTGGACTAGCTTCGATCATTTCGGCATTTTGCATTTTGGCATTTCGCAATTTTTCATGTCGCGAATTCCTGTTGCGAGGCATCTCGACTCTCCAAGTCACGATCTCCGAAATGGAGTTTAGTTGTTAGCGCCTTTCGCAATTTCTCATTTCGTGATTTCGCATGTCGTGAATTCCTGTTGCAAGGCATCTCAACTCTCCAAGTCAAGATCTCTGAAATGGAGTTTAGTTATTAGCGCCTTTCGCAATTTCGTATTTCGGTATTTCGCGATTTTGCATGTCGCGAATTCCTGTTGCGAGTTGCTTCCTTGACTCCTCCAACTCCCAATATCTGAAACTCCAAAATGGAGTCTTTGTTGATGTGCCTGTTTCAGAATTTCAACGTTTCTCATTTCGCAACTTCGGGACTCCTATGATGAAGAGTCTTGACTCTTGACTCCTCCAACTCCCGGTATCCGAAACTCTGAAATGGAGATTAAGTCGTGGTTTGATGTGCCGGTTTCAGGATATCGGTGTTTCACATTTTGCAACTTCGGGACTCCTACGATGAAGAGTCTCGACTCTTGACTCCTCCAACTCCCGATATCCGAAACTCCGAAATGGAGTTTATGCTTCTGATCTTGCCATGCGATCATCATTGCGTTGCTGGTCTTGCCACTTTCTCTTGTTCGTCATCATCGAGATGAGATTGCCATCAATGACAAACAAATACTTTGCCTTCTGTCTGCCCATAATAAATATGTCAACAATCTCCCCCTTTGGCATTGATGGCAACCTTGAAGAACATCCAACTATACCACTATAGCATCCTTGAAATTACCACACTTTCTCCCCCTTTGACATCAATGTCAAAGAAGAAACATGCTCCCCCTAAGCAGTTGCAGTACATACTCCCCCTGTCAACTATGAGCAGCTTAGAAATACAACAGATATTCAATAAGGACTCCCCCTGACCAGGTGAATAGATTAGATGAAAGAAGTTATAACCCCCAACTTTTGACGAAAATATCCAAAAGGGGTCGTTGCTAACGGTTTAGTAAAGATATCATCTATATGTTCTGTGGAAGGGATATAATTCAGTTGAACAACTATGTTTGTAACTTGTTCTCTGAGAAAATGGTATTTTATTGTGATATGCTTAGTATTGGAATGAAGAATAGGATTCTTAGAGACACTAATGGCACTGGTGTTATCACAGTTAATTGTAATCGGATCAGTATAGTTTACCTTCAAATCTGCAAGAGTTTGGATCATCCACAAAATCTGAGTGCAACAAGTAGCAGCAGCAATGTACTCTACTTCTATAGTCGATAAGGAAATAGATCCATGCTTCTTACTAAGCCATGCTACCAACGAGTCACCCAGGAAGAATGCACCTCCACTGGTGCTCTTTCTCTCATC
>JASDQU011376490.1:4882-16036 GCA_032191745.1 Picea mariana
ACTAGAAAAATATGAAGTTTTAGGTTAGAGATAAAAAGTTTAAACCTTGTTTCAACAATAGGTCTAGGTTAGGATACAATCGGACATAAAGAGGCTCAATATACAAAACCAAAGATAAAGAAAAAAAACCAAGACGCTATGCAAAAATAGTTATAGGAGACAAGAAGTTTTAAAAGAATATCACAGGGACACTCCTCCACCTAGAAGAGTCATATTTCAAAATCACCGATAGTCAGAAGCAAGCAAGCCGCAGGATGAAGAAGGATTCCGAAGAGTAAATCCTTTCAGAATATATCCAACTCCCATGTATTAAACTGTATCTTTTGGTTTATGTTATGCAAGTAATAATTTTCGACATAAATTTTTAAATTGCAAAGCTAATAGCACGAACAAAAACAACTTTGAAAGTCATGCACAAAATAGTTATCCAATAAGTCCTAATGAAACATAGAGAAGAATATACAACAGGTTTGAATCATTGAGCACTTAAGTGGAATGATACAAATGAAAAAAATTTGGACACATGGCCAAATATTGTAGAATGATAGCCCCTCCTAGATAATCACAACAGAATAACAACACTCACAGACATGAAACTCGACAGAGAATATGGATAAGAAATCAAGATCAGTTTAACAATGAAGAATGAACATTCACTCTACAAGATAAACACAAGAAATGTGGTTGGTATGTTGACAGTGGTTGTTCACACATGACAGGTGATGAAGATAGGTTTCTTACATTAATAAAGGAAAGAGATCGATCAGTCTCTTTTGGAAATGATGACTCAGCTAGAATCATTGGAAAAGGCACAATCAAAATTGGAAACAAGAATACGAAGGCATAAAATGTTCTACTAGTGGAATATATAAAACATAATCTTCTAAGTGTAAGTCAAATGTGTGACCAAGTTCATAAACTTATGTTAGATTAACATAAATGTGAGATAATAAAATAAGGTTCAGAAAAATTGATTGCAACAACTGCAAGAACTTCAAGCAACATATATGTATTAAGTGAAATTGGAAATGAAAATTTTATCTAGGAAAGGAAAATAAAGTTTGTCTATGGAACAAAATAATGGGTCACATAAACTTCGATATCCTCGTCAAATTCATAAAAAAAGGAAGCAGTCAAATAAATTCTCCATATCACAAAACCAACCAACACATTACGCAAGCATTGTCAACAAGGAAAGAAAACAAATACCAGGTTCAAATCAAAGGAATACTCAACAACAAGACCACTGGAAATTGTGCATACTGATATAGTTCGACCAACTAGAACAAATGGTTTAAAAGGTGATAAATAATTTATGTTATTAGTTGATGATTATACAAGAATGACTACAGTTTTCTTTCTCAAGAATAAGTTAGAAGCATTTGAAAACTTCAAGGTTTACAAGGAAATGATTGAAAATGAAATAGATTCAAAAATGAAATGTTTAATATATAATAATGGAGGAGAGTTTTCGTCAAAGGAATTATGTATTATTGCAACAAGCATGGAATAAAAAGGCAATTATTCATTGCTAGGACACCTCAACAGAATGGAGTTGATGAAATACAGAACAAAGCAATACAGGAAATGGCTCGAACAATGTTAATGGATTCTAAATTGATAGATTTCTTTTGGACACATGAAGTGTATACAACAAATCACATTCAAAATAGAGTAATTATCAGGAGAAACAATGAAAAAACTCGCTACGAGCTATGGAAAGGAAGACCAAAAAATGTGAAGCACTTCAGAGTGTTCAGAAGAAAATTCTACATCAAAAGAGAAGATGGAAGAATGTGAAAGTTTTACTCTCATGTGGAGAGAGGCATATGTGTTGTTTACTCAAGTACAAGGAAAACATACAAGTTCTACAATATAAGGCTCAACAAAGTTGTGGAAAGGATCAATGTAACAGTTGCTGAAACAGGGGGACGAAAATTAAAGGAAGAAGAAAAGGAGTCAGTGGAACAGGTTTACGAAGAAGAATAAAATGATGAAGAAGAAATAGAAGAGGAAGGTGAAGAAGAAAATACATAAGTAGAATATCAAGTTCATAAAGTGCCTCTAAAGACACCTAGAAAATGAGTACAGAAGAATCATCCTTCATATCCTATTATTGGAAACAAGGATGGAGGAATTGAGACTAGAATAAGAATTTGTTCACGAGAAAAACTACACGTAGCACTCTTATCTATGATTGAACCAAATAGTTTTGAAGAGGCCGTCAAGGATGAATTCTCGATAAAATACATGGATGAATAATTGGATCAGATAGAGAAAAATGACACTTGGGAATTGGTTCCAAGACCAAAGTGCAAGAATGTGATTGGCACAAAGTGCGTCCTCAGAAATAAATTAAATGAATATGGACAGGTTACAAGGAACAAAGCTAGATTGGTATGTAAAGGATACACACAGGTTGAAGGGATTGACTTTGAAGAGACGTTTTCCCCTGTTTCTAGAATGGTAGAAATCTGATTGATCTTACCTTATGCATGCTCCAAGAATATTAAAGTGTATAAGATGGATGTGAAATCAAGATTTTTGAATGGGGAACTTGAATAAGAAGTGTACATTGAACAACAAAAAAATTTCAGCTATTAGAAAATGAAGATTATGTGTGCAGGTTGAAGAAGGCCTTGTATGGTCTAAAACAGTCTCCTAGAGCATGGTGCTCTAGACTGGATAGATATCTACAACAAGAAGGGTTCAGAAAAGGAAGTTTAGAAAGCAACCTCTACATCAAGGTAACTCAAGATAGTATTTTATTAATCAAAGTTTATGTTGATGATATTATTTTTGGAAGTGATGATGATAGGTTAAGACATAAATTTTCAAAGGATACACAGAATGAATTTAAAATGTCATTACTTGGAGAACTATCCTTCTTTCTAGGTCTTTAGATATGTCAAAGCAACCAAGGCATTTTTATTTCTCAAACTAAGTATATAAGAGAAATTATAAAGAGGTTTGAAATGGAAGATTCCAAACCAGTTGCAAGTTGAGCAAAGATGATGATTGAAAGTCTACAAAACAAAGGAAGTATACTTCAATGATTGACAACTTACTATATGTGATAGCATCTAGAATAGATGTAATGCATGTAGTTAGATAGGTGGCACAATTTCAAGAAGCACCAAAGGAATCACATATTTTAGTAGTGAATAGTATTTTCAGATATCTCAAGGGCACATAAGAGTTTGGATTATGGTATCCAAAAGAAAAGGATCTATCACTTATTGCCTACATAGATGAAGATTGGGAAGGTTCCATTAATGACCGATGAAGCACTAGTGGAGAGAAATTCTACTTGGGTGAGTGTTTGGTATCATGGCTAAGAAAGAAACAATCATCAATATCATTGTCTACAACTGAAGAAGAGTATATTACAGTAGAAACATGTTGTACATAGGTTATAGGGATGAAACAAACTTTGACGCTTATACAGGTTGAGTATGATGAACCCATTCCTATATATTGTTATAATACAAGCACTATCATTATCTCAAAGAATCCAATGATGCACACCAAGATGAAGAATATTCCAATCAATTATCACTTTCTACGAGAATAGGTTGCAGATAAGAACATCACAGTTGAATATGCAGGGACAAAGGAATATGTTGCAGATATCTTCACAAAACCACTTCCAAGGGAAGCCTTTGAGTATCTTCACCAGAGACTTGGAGTAATTTTTACTCCCAAATGAATGTTTTTTAATGTTTATCTTATATTTCTTAGATTTACACGAGGAAGAACCATATAGAGGGAATTTCAGGTTGGGGGAATAGGTTCACGAAGATTTAAGTCAGGGGGAGTAGTGCCAAGGAAAGTTCAATTAGGGGGACCGACCCTGGAGAGGAAGTTACCTTCTCCATTGATGTCAAAGGGGGAGAGATTCACCAGATGTAGGTGAGAGATTTATATGCTTGGAAAGAGTGCGTAGAGACATGGTTACATGGGGAGTGATGGTCACAGGGGGAGCATAAGTGATATTACAACATTGCATCATAGTGTTTCCATCAATGCCAAAGGGGTAGATTGTCAATTTATTGGGTCGGTTGTCATTGATGTCAACCCTTGAAGAAATTCTAGTAGAGAAGTTTGGAAGCCCCAACAATATGGTTAAGGGACTTTAGTTTGATTGATGTATAATGGTATGAAGTTTAATATATTTGTAGGTAAGAATATTCTATATAGATATTACATGTCATGCCATTTCCAGTGATATGTTGAATTCCACATAACTCCTCATGGTTAGAGAGTTATGGCCTTGTGAAGTTGGAGAACCCTTATGAGTTATCTAGAAGGTCAAATAAGTCAAAATTATTCTAGAATATCCTAGGAGAAGTTGACTAGTCAAGTGAGTAAAACTAGGAGTTAATCATGGGTGAAGTTGTTGCAATAAGAAAATAATTAAAAATAAATTAGTTGCAACTAGAAGTGGAGAATTTAATATTTGTATCAAAGTGAGTTAGAAGTGGACAAGTGGTTAGAAGTGGGTTAGCCCTAAAAAAATGAACTTGGGTTAACTTGGTTAGAAGGTAACCCCTTGAGGAAGCTACATGGAAGTATAAATAAGAGAGAAAGGCTCTCCTATTAGTACCTATTGAGCACATTGAATAGCTATTATTGTGTAATTTTTATTGTAGGTACTCATTGATATATTTGAAGTTGCACAAGTTTGAATATAGCACAAAGGGTTTATGACGAAAGTTTTGGAATTACAGAAAATACTAAAAAAACCCTAGTGTTTTAGGTGTACATGAGTTGCAGTTGAGAATGGTGCATATGTACATGAGCTAGTAGTACATTAGGGTGCATACATGAAAGCAAATCCCTAGAAACTTGAGAAGATGAGTATGTCGGGTCTCTAGAGTCTGGAAGCAAGATCCCAGGAAGGTCTACAATGATCAGGTACATCATATCTATCTACTGGTTTAAAAGGTATGTATTATTTCTATGAGTAGTTGGATTTTGTTCTATACATGAGAAATGTTTATGGAGGTTTGAGTATTTTACCTAGAGAGACTAGTGGCTGCAAGGGACCTTTTGTATAAGTTTTATCTACAGAAATATAGTGCTAGTATAATCAATATTTATCATTGATATATCTTGTTAGTATTGAGGCACATATTGTATTTCTTTGCATATGGTTAAGGTTTCTTGTGATACATGGTTGAGAGATTATATTTGTGAATTGGTTGATGTATTGAGAGGATGAATATCAGAAAGGGTTTAATGTCTAGTTCATGTGAGAGTTATTATACTTGTCCATGATTACACACACTTATATGGCACATGACTAGAGAGAGATATAGATGCTTTGGGTAAAAGATTTGTATGAGGATGTATGCACTCAGTATAGTTACGGTATTGACGTAGTTATAGGCTACAGGTGGATGTGGAAGAGGTTGCAGAGGGTCATAAATTTTCAGAAGAGAGAAAACCCTAGTTTTTAGAAGGAATACGCAGGTTGCATAACAGATAGGTCACGTACATATGCGGGTTGCAGTATAGATATGGCACATACATACACATGTTGTAGAATAGACATGTCATGTATATGTGGTTTTTGGTTGGTACGGGATCAGTTCAGGTACAAGTTGATTACAAGGAAGTGGTACTGGTTGGCTACAGGTCATAGGTACAGGTTGGTATAGTTTTACAATTGTATATCTCATATTGAGAGTGTGGCAGTGGTTTTTTCATTTGACACTTATATTTGAGGGCGATAGGACAGTGCAAGGATAGGTGCTTATAGCCACCTTCCGGTTGTAGCTGGAGAACATAAGGGTTTGTAGCCTCCTTCTAGTTGTATCTTCCCTTAGGTTGTAGCCTGAAAACATAGGGGGTCGAAGCCTCCTTCTAGTTGTAGCTGGAGAACAAAGGAAGTTGGTGCTTCCAATGAATCTAATTATTAAATACATAAAATAAAAATCATTTCGTGGTTTTCTCCTACATTGGGTTTCCATGTAAAAAATATTGGTGTGCTATGTATGTGTATGATTGTTCATTTGCTTATGGTTTATTTACTCTTTATTTATTGGATGATAATGTTATATTGATCACAAAGATAAATAACACTAAATAATGTGGTTAAAAAGGATCAAATTTCTCTATTACTAATTCACCCCCATATCAGTAATCCAACAATTTGAAACATTTTAGAAATAAATTTATTGCGAAAATGGTGATATGGCATGTAAATAACATACCTTAGAACACATCATTAAAAGACTTCATCCTCCCTTGCATTTTTGGCCTTCTTTACTTCACCTTCCCTCTGAAATTTTCCTCATATCTCCTTGGTTACCTCATTCACTTATATATATTCAATATGCTCAATAGGTGCTAATGGGATTCTCTTGATATCTTATTTATACTTCCCAGGTAACTTCCTTTAGGGACAACTTGTAATTGTTTTACCCCTTCTCCTCAATCTAGAGCTAACCCACTTTATTGTTAAAATGAACTTTTCCTTAATTAATTAAATAATAAATACTTTGTTGCAAATTCTTTATCCATAATTAATTACTTTCTTCTTCAACCAATTTAAGTATTCAACCTTCTTGTTACAACTACTTTACCCATAATTAATTTTTTATTGCAACCTGTTTGACTAGCAAACGTTTTGTTACAACTATTTTACCCATAATTAATTTATTGTTCTAACCACTTTATTATTTAATTAATTTTTCCTTGAAACCAATTTGATTAGGAATATTCTTGACAACTTTCTAGGAGCTTCTAGAATAATTGACTTCTTATTGACATTCTTAGATGCTTCTATAATACTCTAAAGGGTTCTCTAATTTATCAAGGTCATATCTCACTAACCGTGAGGAACCATGTGACATACCAGATATCACTGTAAATGGAATGGCATGTAATATCCATCTATGATAGTCGTACCTATTAATTCATGGATATTCATGTCTTTATTCCTCATATAAACTTGGTTCCCTTATCCATATCTTTTTGCTATACGAATTTCCTACCAGACATACTCAAGGGTTGACATCAATCTACAATATCACTCTCCAAGGTTTGACATCAATTAAAACCAAATATCCAAATCAACTTTCCATCAATCAAATCCAATTGTACAACAATATCCCCCTTTGGCATTGATGGAAACACCAACATTGATGGCAACATTTAAACATGACAATACTCATGCTCATACTTCATCTATGATATTTGCTCCTCATCAATGTTTGTATATCTCCCCCTTTGACATCAATGGCAAAGGTAATCTCTCTTTGGGGATTCTCCCCCTAAATGATCTCTCCTTGCGGTTGGACCCCCTGTCTTCACTATCCTTTGGGTTGCTCTCCCTGTCTAAATTCCTTTGATCTTTCTCTATGTTTCTAAGCCTCTATTTACTCTCTCTCCCTTCATCTCGGTATCACTCTAATGTAATATTGATGGCATGGATGTCAGTGCTCCCTCTATGATTATATCTATCATCTCTCCTCCTAGAATCATACCTCTATTTTTACCTCTTTGTCTGAAAACGTCTATGAATGATCTTTCTACATGTATTCCTTCTTCTATTTCTCTTCCTTTGAATTATTTGCAAGATGTCATGTAGAACAATTGTATGGATTCTTGTACTTGCTTCCTTTCGGAGTTTTTTTTTCATTGGTTCTTCCTTGTGTAATCAAATGAAATATATAAAAAGCATTCAAGAATAAGCATTAAAATATTTTTTTATCATTATCATCCATTATGGTAATATTATTTTATCTATGAACCAATCTATGAACCAATATATAAATCAATGCTCTCATCCAGTGTCACATATATGTCCAAACATCCTAAGTGTTCATATGAATCCATCTTTGTCCATACTTTCCAAGACTCTGATACTCAACTGTCCACATTGTTGTCCATATTTCATTGTACTATCATGAAGTCTTCACTATTGGAACTGATCATCAAATGTCAACTATGTCCACTGGTCTTCTCAATCTATAAACCAAACTTGGAACAACCTTTGTTGAATATATCTATGTCTGAATACAATGATAGACATCTACCTATGTAATTTTGTCAACTAATAAATCTGTCATGTTTTACTTCTGCTAACTGATTGCTCTGAGTGTTGTACTATGTTTTCATTCATGTCAAGGGATTGATGTCAAAGGGTTGATGTCAAGTATTGTCATAGCGATGTGTTTGTATCATTGATATATTGATTATTGGTTATATGGTTATTGATGTAATTATTATCAAAGGGTTGATGTAAAGTGGTGTCATAATGATGCATTGATCATTGATGTCATGTCATGGTTGATAGGAAGAACCAAATGGATAAACTCCAAATTGGTCCCCTTATGGTCAAATACCGCATGGGAAGACGTTGTTGGATAAAGTTCTCAAGGTGGTACCCTTATAGTGAAATCCCTCATTGGAAGACACTTTGTGAAGTCTAAATAGTCAGGTGGTTGAGTAGCCCAACAGTTTGGTTAGGGAACCCAAGTTTGTTTAAGGAATAATGTAATGAAGATTAGTGAATTTCGAGGAGAAACTATTCCATATGGATAGTATATGCCTATTTGTTTTCAATGATATGTTGAATATCACATAAATCCTTAGGATTAGAGAGTTATGGCCATGTGAAGTTGGAGAACCCTCATGAGTTATCTAGAATCCCCTAGAAGGTCAAAGAAGTCAAATTATTCTAGATTCTCATAGAATAAGTTGAGCAGTCAAAGTGGTTAGTCATGGTTTAAGTGGTTGCAACAAGAAAATAATTAAAAATAAATTAGCTGCAACTAGAAGTGGAGATTTTACTATATGTGGAAAAAGTGGTTAAGTGGATAAATTGGCTAAGTGGAGAAAGTTGGTTAAGTGGAAAAAGTGGCTAAGTGGACAAAGTAGTTCAGTGGATACTTCTAGAGGAAGCTACTTGGAGAGTATAAATAAGAGATCAAAGGTCTCCCATTAGTATTATATTGAGAATACTGAATATATACAAGTGAATGAGGTAACCAAAGGAGATCTAAGGAGAATTTCAGAGGGAAAGTGGAGTAAAGATGGTTGAAATTCAAAGGAGGATAAATTATTTTGATGATGTTTTCTAAGGTATGTTATTTACGGGTCATCTCACCATTTTCACAATAACGTGTTTTTCTAGAATGATTCAAACAAAAAAATATGGAGGTTGTTGATACAACATATCCAACTAAGTGTGATAAAAAATTTCACTTGTGGTTCGGTGTAGTTTGGGAGTTACACTCTGTGGAAGATAATGTTTGTGGCTAGTCTTGAAACTAGTATAAAACACATGTTACCGGTAAAAAAATCATAACTTATTCATAACAAATAAAAATTCAGTAAGAACAAATGCATTGGTTAGAGAACAATATGTAGTATGTTGTGTACTATTTTCAGATCCATACATAAAATATTTTGCACGCAACATGCTCTACAAGTCTGCTCTCTAGAATAATCTAGAATTTAGCAAGGTCTGCCATTTTTTATGTAACCCATTTTCTTGGAGATTTCAAGTAGCGAAACCTAGAGGAAATACAGAAAATACACTGAAGAACATTGTGTACAATTTTCATACCTTTATTCATTACAAGTATAGAGTCATGATTGTTGCAAGTTAGGGTTTTTGACTTATCCAAAATTAGTCATGTGAGAGTAAAGTAAAGTTTGATGAAAATGCTAGTCTCTTGTTGAAGTTAAGGAAGGTTTGCAGGTATGTGATCATATAAACCAGGTCTGTTACATATTTACAGATTAGATTTGGATGATGATATTGATTGAACAGGTTGAGGTGACATGTTGTTGTAACAAGTTGTCCATAGTTGATGCACTTGTGTTGGTATAGAATGTTGGTATAGTTTGATAGATTGATTTATGTCTACAATCTAGGTATTGTACTTGAGGGTTGGATTCATCACATCTTGATTGTAGCTGAGATACACAGGATGAGTCTTCCATTGTGAGTTGGTGCTCTCTTAGAGTTGGTGCTCTATTTCAGTTGGTGGTGATAAAACCCAAGGATTGTAGTCCATAGTACAGAAGAAACTTATACACATATCTAGTGTTCCTTGTGTTCTTAATTGTGATGGTGCATACCTATTTATTGTTAATGTATGTCATTGAGATATATTTGCATGCAAGAAAATAAGTATGAATGGACATAATAAGTAATGTTGTTGTGAATGGTGATTGCTAACTAAAGTTTTGTGAAAAGTGTAAAATATCCCTCACACTGATTCACCCCCCCTCTTAGTGTTATATATGTGTCCAACAATTGGTATCAGAGTAGGCCTTCACTACAAGACTTACAAGCTTGGAGGATATCCATGGACACAAAAATGGATGATGAAGTTCCAATCTAAGATGAGAATAATTATTCATCATGGAGAACATAAAGGAAAGGGTATTTGAAGGAAAAAGGAGTAGGTGTTTGGAAAGAAGCTATTGGTGGATCCATCCCCTTGAAGAATAAGTAAAATTTTGTAGCTAAAATGGATGAAAAGAAGAATGATGAATTAGCTCTCAAGACCATTTTCAATGGACTATAAAGTTCTGTCAAATAAAGCATGGGACAATGTACTTCTGTCAAGGATCTATGGATGAATCTAGAGAAGGTATCCCAAGACAAAGAAGACAATTTCATCAAGGAAAATGAAGGTAAAGACTCTCCAAAATATTGTAATAATAATACTCCTAGTGAAGTTTAATGTTCTCTTACAAATGAAGAATAACATATAGTAGAATTTTTTGTAGATGAAGAAGAAGAGTTTTTAATTTTTAAAGAAAAACGTTTTATTTGAGTTAGGTGATTGATCCAAACACCCCTACTCCCCCTCGGGGTTGCGTGACCTCCCGGTAAAGGATCTTAATCTGATCGAGATGGATTATCTCATCAAGACCTTACTGGTCTCAGACTAAATCAAACACCAGACTTGTTATCACCCTCAAGTTCTTCACAGTCATGATCCGATCATTATCAATTTGTTGATCGATCGATGGTTCACAGTAATTGCGGGGCTCCAACGTGCTTGCTCTTTATCAGAGAGATCTATCTTCGCAATCAGAAAAGTACTCACCGAACTCAATCTAATAGGGGTTGTTGATCCCCTACCCCAACCAAATCAATGGCATTGGTGAATTTCGAGCTATGAA
>JASDQU011376493.1:6904-18016 GCA_032191745.1 Picea mariana
TCCAATGGACATGAATGGACTGAGCACAAAGGCATATTTGAATATCATACCTTTGGGTTCATATGATTTCCTAATTGGTATGGATTGGTTGGAAAAACATCCATGCTATCCTAGATTTCTATAGTAAAAGATTTACTTGTTTGTATGAGGAATAGAACTTAAGAACAATTCAAGGTATTCCAAGGGCAATAACTATTAGATAAACCTCATCCTTGCATCTAAAAAGAAGCTTGAGGAAGGGATGTCAAATATTTGTAGCTCATATGGAAGAGACACCTAAGGATAAAGTGCCAAATATTGAAGACTATGTAGTCCTAAAAGAATTTGAGGATGTATTTAAGGAGATATTGGGGTTACCACCAAAGACAGATATTGATTCCTCTATTACTTTAATGCATGGAGCAAACCCAATGTCTAAGACTCCTTATAGGATGAGTACACCAAAGTTGAAGGAATTGAAAATGCAACTTGAAGAGATTTTGAAAAAGGGAAACATATGCCCAAGTGTGTCACCTTGGGGTGCCTCAATATTATTTGTGCAAAATAAGGATGGAACCTTGAGGCTATGCATTGACTTCAAGCAACTAAATAAGGTGGCGGTGAAGAACAAGTATCCTTTGCTAAGGATAGATGATATTTCCAATCAATTGAAACATGAAAATATATTCTCTAATATTGACCTCAGGTTAGGCTAGCATAAGTTGAGAATTAAAGAAGAAGATATCAACAAGACAACATTCATAACAAATTATGACTGTTATGAGTTTAGAATGGTGCCATTTGGGTTGTCAAATGCACCAGTTGTATTCATGTTTTTGATGAATGGTGTTTTGAGAATTACTTGGATAAGTTTGTCATAGTCTTCTTGGATGACACACTTATCTACTCTAAGTCTAAAGAAGAGCATGGGAAATACTTGAGGATGGTGCTACATGTATTGAGGGAACATAAAATGTATTCCAAGATGAGCAAATGTTCATTTTATCAGGAGGCAGATGCCTTATTTGGGATATATCATTTGAGAGGATTGTTCAATGGGTAATTGTGGATCCTGAGAAGATAAGAGCCATTAAGGGATGGAGAATACCAATAAATGTCTTAGAGGTGAGATCATTCATGGGGCTATCAGGTTATTATAGAAGATTTATTGATGGTTTCTCAAAGATTGCACACCCAATCATTTCTTTGCAAAAGAAGGGTGTGAGAATTGAATGGACCTCCGATTGTGAAAAAAGTTTTCAACACTTGAAGAATTTATTAACAAGTGCATCAATATTGAATATTGTTGATCCAAATGAAGAATTCATTGTATGCACTAAGGAATGCAAAGAAGGGATTGTCCTTAGTCAAAATTGACATGTGATATGTTATGATTCAAGTTAAAAGAGCATGAGAGACACTATGTAACTCACGATTCAGAATTGGAAGGCATAGTTCATTCCTTGAAGAAGTGGAGACACTATCTCATGGGAAAGATATTTTAGTTGAGGACAGATCATAGTGATCTAAACTATTTGTTTGGATAGCCAACTTTGAAGTCTAGACAAACTTGATGGCTAGAATTCCTTAGTGAATATGACTTTGATATAAAGTGTATCAAAGGCATGGAGAACAAGGTGGTTGATGCACTCAGCATAATATTTCATGAGATGCATGCTACAACCATTAGCATGTACAAATATGATTTAAAAGATAAAATTTTGGAAGATGCAAAATCATATCAACATTATATGGAGACAAAAGAAAAATTATTACGTACATTTAGCTGTAAAATCTCTCCAAGCGTAGGTATGAATGATGGATGAAAGGGAGTACGAATGGCCAAGATGATAGTGAGAATGATTGTAATGAATGAGAAAAATACACTAAGTTCCCACTTTATGTATGCATATTCCCAGCTTGACACTTGTCATATTGGGAACTACATTTCCCCCACTTGGTGATACGTTCCCTACCTTAGGAACTTAAGATAAAATATATTTTTTAATTTAGACTTTAGGAAATATTATTATAATATTCCCTTGTCTTAACCCCTCTTCCTATATTCTTAGCCCCCTCTTCTCCTAGTGGAGTCCTTATCCCCCCATACTCTTTTTGTTTGATTGGTTTGCAACAATGATGTATTTTTATTAATAAATCTGAGTGTGATTACACATTACAATGATAGACTCGTTGACCTTTTAGCATATAAGATATACGACCTAGTAATTACACATGCACTCTGGCCTCAAAACATATATACAATCGCACTTTGTTGCAAATATCCTTGCTCATCATCTTATAAAGTAGATGTAAATTTACAATTGGTGTTCACCCTAGGGGTATTACATTCCCCTCCTCTTTGTTTATGCATTTTCATCAGTTCATTATATACACATGTACAATCCAAAAATATTAAAAAACCTTCAAAAATGTAACACACGTGGCCCTTAAGTACCTTTTATGGGATGGGGCATTAGAAGTTTTGCTTTTTCTCAACTATTTCAATACCTCTTTTCGAGGGAACCATTGTCTTCTACTCGTCAAGAGCTTTCTGATGACTATCATCATTCTCAAAACCGAGCTCTGGATCAAAGGTTATGGCTTTACAATGTTCTTGGGCCTCATTGGCCAGTGCCACCTCATTCCCACGTGGCTTCCTATCCCAAGTGTCAATCGTCATGGCTCTAATGTGGCGTTGACCACATGGTTCATCGACCCATGGTTCCAATCCCACGGAACCTCTAGTCATTATCATTGGGATTTTATTTCCATGGGTCGAAAAGACCCAAGCACAAGTTTCAACAATGATCCATTAGTCGGGCTTAATCTAGATCCAATGATCCACATGCCTCTCTTACAATGAATTGAATTGAGTCGGTGATTCTAAACGGCTTGACACTTAACACCCACTCTTCCATTCTCCCGTGCTTCGATGATATTACGCCTGGGTCATTGGACCAGATTCACTGGCCCATAGATCCAACGATCCTCATCGCATCGTTAATGCCTCAGTCATCATCGAAATTATTATCCAACACACAACCTTGCCAACTCTTCCATTTACAACGAACGGTCTGAATCTCTTTTTCCATATATCTGATGGTTTTCAATTATGAATAACCATCTAATGGTCTAGACCCAACAAGGCCCACCCTTGAACTTACGACGAACCAAGTGACGACACTTGTTGTCCTCCAGACACGCTGGCATGCCACGTCACTTGTGATGTCATCATCCATTCTATAACCTATAATGGGTTCTTTGGAAATCTATGGTGGAGATTAAATCTGACCCACCACTGATTGACGACTCTCATTACATCGTTGATGCCTTCATCATCGTCGGCATCACTACTTGTCGACCTTTCAAACTTTGACGAACAACCCATATTTTCTTGTATTTTCACCTACGGGTTTCAAATCCTCTTAACACATGACGTCATATATGCATGAAATGTGGCACCATCACCACCTAACACATGACATCCATATTTCACACAGAAGTTCACCTATAGGTTCCAAATCACTATGCCATGTGGCATATTCTATGCTCGACACGTGGCGCTACCCATGTCATTGTGACATCATTGTACTCTTTTATTTCCCTTTGTGATGGATCATATATCCAACAATTGAGGTCTCTCCTCGAACTCTACCTAATCTACGGTCAAAATCACCCCTTGAAGCCTTACCATTGGAGTCCCTCATCAACCCCATGTGCAAGCATCCTGATAGCCTAATATTCTATCAATGGTGGAGATCTCTCCACACACAGATGTTATGCTCGATAATTTAGAGTGCCCATTCAAAGTTTTGAGCTCGGCAAGGACCCATTCTCAATTCCTTCGACCAATTACAAGCTGCCATGTATTACCCTCTGGTAAGTAGGCATTCCTCGTCAGCATGACATCAATAAGATATCACTTTCCCTTTGCCTTACCACACGAACAGGGGATACCTGCAATGAATCAACCACTAAATTTTAATCTCACATTTGCATCGATCAACGGTCCTCATTGACTCTCGAAGTTACCTCTATCATAGTTTTTCCGTTTCGGATTCCAAGGCTACTCCAACCTTTGGACTCTGATGACACTCACCCCCTTATGATCTACACCTGAGATCAAATTTCCACACTTAATTTGATGAATGTGATGACTTTGGGTCTTCTAGACCACACAAAAGCCTCTCTTAGGCACTGAGACATTCCAATTCCTATTGCAGGGAACCCCATCCCTTCCTCCTAGGAAGTATTGTTCATGTTTTATTTATAGGCCTGTTTTCTTTTCACGGGATACACACTATAGCAAATATCATGATGCATTCACAAGAGACATGATCATACATTTAATTTCACAATTACTTTCATAGGAGGAACCATTTGTATAGTCCCGTGGCTATTCAAAATAAGCTTCAAAGTCCTCTTGCTCAGGGATGCAATATACATACAATTCCATACAAACATATTTTATACAATCACAAAGGCATCCCAATATATATATATATATATATAATCAAGTCCCTAAGTCATACATATGTATTCATTATTACAATACAGACATTCCAACCATATATCTTAGTTCAATACACAGAGTACATAGATACTTATATGTTACAATTGATAATCCATCCAACTGGTTGTGGGTGTTCACCTTTCCACCCAACCATAGGCGTTGCATGCTCTGTAACTTTGGAAACATGTCACCCCCTTTCCAAGACATGATAACACTAGGGAAAATATCTCTCAATTTATACGAGAGTTTGAGATGTGAGGGTTTCCCTCCTTCACACCTCTCTAGGCAAGGATTTATTCACACCACCTAGCTTAGGCCTCAATGAGGTTTTTCAGATACCTTCCTAGTATCAAGATCATAGCCATCTTAGCACAGGTCAGGTTCTCTGGACTCTCCACCCAAATTCCAGAACTCGAGCTCTTTTTCCTTTACTATGTTTTTACACTAGTACATTTGGGTCAATTTTCAACGGTGCGTTTGATGCAATTGCCACTTTTGTTTGTAGGGAGAACGACAAACAACATACCCCCTCAAACATCATTTCACATGACGTTGCTTTTCTAACACCATAGATATCGTCTCTATTGTGATGTTTCATGCAGACAAGTGTCATCTCAAATTTGACTGTCCAAACCCCATATAGTCGTCGCTACAGCAACGTTAGAGACATCAAAATTCTGACGTCCAATTTCATTAGTCTCCACTACGTGGACTCTATGGGAGTGACGTTACCATACGTCACAATTTTGACTTATAGTGACATCGCTCAGCGGAAGGCAAGCTATATATCTATGATGTATGTGCCATGGGAGCGACGTTATCATATGTCGTAATTCCGACTTATAGTAATGTCGCTCAATTGATGACAAGCTATATATCTCCAATGTATGTGCCATGGGAGAGACGTTACCATACGTCACAATTCCGACTTATAGTAACGTCGCTCAACTAATGGCTAGATATATATCTCCGACATATGTGCCATGGGAGCGACGTTATCATATGTCACAATTTCGACGTCATGAAGGTATTTTTATAAAAAAATGTCAATTTATTTTTATTTTTTTGATATTTTAAAATTTTGCAACTAGAAAATTTTAAAATGAAGTAATTCCCTTGTATCATCCTAATAAGGGTATATAGTGAATAACCTATTTAGTGATACTAATACAAATAGATGTAATCATTGAATATGGACTAATACATATGATAATCCCATACAAGTGTTATGTTACCCTTATTATATTGACTTAATGAACATGATAGTACTTATACCATTATCTCTACTAGTTACCTATGATAAGGTAATGAAACCCATATATATACTTTGCACCTATCTGATTACTCGATATAAGCTCATAATTTTCCATGGTCTTACTTCACAACTTTCATATCATAAAAATGTGATAAAATTATATGTGGTGCTGAGCTTAACCCTATGTGTTTATCTGTAATCAATTACACATGCTAATAGTAATGCTTATATTGCACTTAATCTAGGAATCATAGTAATCAATATGAGCATGTGATATGTACCGGTATACATAGCCTAGACGTTGAATATGATAGTAAACATTGCTTATTACGATATCTTAGTTATGGTTATTACTATGGAGATTACACTCTTCTCTGTATTATAGTTGTACCAATATTAGGTAATTACAGTGAAATCTGTGTAATACAATCTGACCTATATGAATAATTACACATAATACCTAAGGTTCAACATATCACTTACAACTTACATTGGTTCCATATTAGTTATATATGACATTCTTATTTCACATAATCTATTCCCTTTATATATACATTTAAAGATCTATCCATATTCAAGAAGATGGAACTCATACTGCTATGATCATACCATATTCATACCTATCAACTTATGGTAATAGAAGTGATTCCTGGAATTTACTTGTGTTTCTACATATGAGATACAAGGAGCTTTGTACACATATGATGTAAGATTATTTACATTCACCTATATGTGGTAATGTGAATGCCCATTTATTCCATATTCATTGCACTCATCAGGTACATACTGTTAATATTATGGTAGCTGCGGGAGGTATTTACCTCCATGTGTGAACTTGACGAGAATAGAAGACTCCGGAAAGCAAAAATAAACCCTAATGAGTTGGCTAATAACCCTAGAAGTCTTGTCGGCTCAAGAATATAATTTATATTAGGTTATTAGCCTCCAAGAGAAGAAGTCACCCAGAAATAATAATAATATACTGAACAGACACATATCCAGAAGGAGAAGTCAGCCCCAGCAAATCTGGCAGAACCAGTATAAATACAGGGCACCAATTCTCATTTTGACATATCTCAGAATTGCAGTTCCCAGTTTGGTGCGCACTACAATTCCCAGTTTGGTGCGCACATGTGGAGGAGGGCTGCAGGTGCAACTGCAACAACAACTAGTTTTCAGTATGAGCTTGGACTATCTCTTGGCTAGGGTTTGGATTATTTGATCAGCTATTGTTGGTGCACTATCCTTGGAGGAAGATGCGCTACACCTTGTTTGGCTATCTAGCCTAGGGTTTGCTTCCAGAGTAATTCTCAATCAAGGTTAAGGTGCTTGGAGGGTGGCTTCAGCCTATGGTTGGGTGATGAGGGTATCGTCAATGGTAAAACGAGCACACAATTTTCTATATTCTAACAGGTTATGGGCCCACGCCTCTTTCATTCAGTCTAAACGCTGGAAGGAAACATAGCTGCTAGGATATTGAGCTCGTTGAGGAACTGCCGCTAGGGTTACTAGTAGAAGCAGCTCCCAAGACACTGTTGCTAGGGTTACTAGCAGGAGCAGTTGCAGAAACCCTAAACCTCTTGTTAAGGCACCTTAAGTGAATGGATTGACCTAATCTCTAGATATATCAGTGCACTCTAGCCTAGCGCATCTCCTGATACTCTCAGCAAGCCAAGACGTGAAGTTTGAATTTCTGGTCAAATCTAGGGTTTGACCAAGTCAAGTAGACATGACTAACTCTATGAAGTCTGAGAACAAGTTAGATGGAGCCTCTAACTTCAGAGCATGGAAGACAAGGATTGAACTCATCCTTGCCAAGAATAAAGTACTGGATATCGTGAAAGGAAAGATCGTGAAGCCAGAGTTTGAAGAAGGAAAAGATAAGGAACCACAGAACATTGCAGCTATGGAGAAGTTCAAAGATGTTGACATCAATGCCATGAGTATCATAGTGGATTCTATAAAATACCACTTGATACCCTACATCTCCCATCTTGACTCATTGACGAAGATGTACGATGCCCTAACAAATCTCTTCTCGGTCAGAAACATTGGACAAGTTATGAATCTGAAGAATGAGCTCCGTGACATGAAAATGAATGATGATGATAGCATAACATCATACTTTATAAGAATTTCCTAGTTAAGATATCAAATACAATCTATTGAAGTGATCACTTCAGAGAAGGAATTGGTGAACATAGTACTCAATGGTCTTCCCAAGACATGGGATGCATTTGCCGCAAGCATGAACACAAGGAGTACTCGACATTTGAAGAACTTTGGACTTCTGTGCTCAAGAAGAATCAAGGATCAATACAAAAGAGAAACCCCAAAAGAAGTACGATGATCAAGCCTTCACAAAAAGATTCAAGAACTTCAGGAACAAAAGGAAGTTTGGTTCAAGGAGGAAGCCAAATCAAGAGAAATACATTTCAAAAGTACAATGCTTCAACTGTCAAAAGTACAGTCACTACAAGAATCAGTGTCCCGAGCTAAAGAAAAGGAAGGAGAAACACGAAGCATCGATTGCCAAAGAAAAGGAACCTACAAAGAAAACTAAGCAGGATGGAAGAGACTTCTTCTTCTAAAAAGGTAACAACACTCTCCTTATTTCTTGTACATATCTTGTTTGCATCGTCTCTATACATATCTTGTATATCTATCTCTTGGAAGATAATGTGTTCCAAGAATAACTATACCTATGGAAGAATAAACAAGATGAAAATGGATATCATTAGATAATACACATGAAAGGATGAAATACAAATCATGTGGAAGCTATTGCAAGATAAATCGAATCAATCATGTAGAGACTTAGAAGAAGCAAAGACAGAAAGAATTCAGCAATCAAAAAGGAATTGGAGAAAGACTTATGACGTTTTGTAGAAGACAAATAGATAGAAGCAAGAGAGCCAAGTATATATTGTAGAAGACAATAAGGATGCAGATGGAAGCATGGACTCCGTTAGATGGAGGGAGCCTATTATATGCACTCTTACATGAAGCAAGGATTAGGAGGGAGATAATCCTATGACCCATTGAAGATGATGAAGTATGTATCCATGGTAGCAGCCAAAGACAGTACATGTTTAGTTCAACTACAGAAGAATACTTTTTCGAAAAGAAGCCTTAAAGTATTCCTGGTTGTCCATCCAGATCCGTGATCCTATGATGAAAATAAGAAGTGGAATCTATAGGACATGGAATCTATAAGAAACTACATTGACCCAAGAGCTAAAGAAAAACATGAAGAAGAACATGAGGATTCCAAGAAAGAAAGAGAAACCAGAACAACCAGTCATTGTATCAAGAATCACAAGATTACCAGCCTAATATGAACTCACTAAAAGCAATCAAGCAGAAGAACTGAAATTCGTGATGAAGAAACAGTGTATGGAAGACTTATGAATGAAAGAATTGCGAGATCCAAAACCAGAGTTTCTCCCAGATGGAGGGAGAATACTATGAGGATTACTTGTTCTAGTAAACCAAACTTATCTCTACATAAGTCTTTATATCATCTGCAACATCCATGAGTTGGATTTCTACATCAGATGAATGCAAAGAATGTTCTCCAGAGAAATTGAATAAAGAGCGTATGAAAAGAAATCTAAGGACTTCGAGACATACCAGAAAGAGACTCCTATATGCAGATAGAAGAAGATAACTTGGTAGATAACCTCCAGTGCACAACAGAAGCATGGTGAAGATTTCCTATAAATATGACTACTCAGTAGATCAGATCTCATGATAACAAAAGAAGTACCACATAAATATGTTCCAGTTTTCCAACTATGATATACTCCATTGTTCAGAACTACATGAAGCCTTCACAGTGTTCCGAACTAAAGTACATTTGAAATCAAGAAATACATTATCCATGATGAATTCCAGAAAGGAGAAAATGATTCTCCAATACATATCTCCACAGATGAGCAGATAAGCATAAATTTTGGTAAAGATTCTATCCAAGATGAAAGAGTTTGCGTACTCAAGCTAGAGTTTGTGGAAAAAAATTCCCTCTTATTGAAAAAGGAAGAAATGACTCTCCAATTTAGGAGGGAGCACTGAAAACATTATTGAAGACATTCATTTGAAAAATAGTCCATCTTGGACAGATGCTTTCCTGTTCGAAAAGTGGATTGAGACTTCTGACGGACAGTCACTTTCCATTGTGGTTAACATGGGAAGTATTCTTATTGCTGATGTATCATAGACACCAACTTCCCATTGTGGTTAACATGGGGAGTGGTCTAGGGAAGTCTCTCTTCTTGAGGGTTACTCAAGAAGACTGGCCCACCTCGCCGGACAACGATTTCTCATTGTGGTTAACATGAGGAATGGTCCGTTTTGGAGGTTGATATAGGACAGTCTTTTCCTCTTGTGGTTAATAGAGGAAATGGTCCGGACAGTCATTCCTTAGGGTTTATACATTCTCTCCAGGGTGCACTTTGATTAGTGTAGGAGGAATGGCCTAGGGTGGGGAATGGTCTAGACTCATCATTCCTTAGGGTTATACATTCTCTCCAGGGTGCACTTTGATTAGTGTAGGAAGAATGGCCCAGGGTGGGGAATGATCCATGTTCAAAAGACAGGACAATTATTCTTCCTTGTTTGAGAAGAATAGTCCAGATATCTCATTGTTCTACTCTGAGGGCAGATATTCTTTTATATCTCACAGACGTGAGTAAAAGATTGGCCCAGATGATTCAGTTTATATCATAACATTGTTTCTGTGCAGGTTGCTATCAGATGTTTGTTATGAAAACTGTATAACAGTAGATGTAGACTACTATGGTGGATATGTTCCACTATTCGTGAGGCAGATATTCTTTCAGAGCTCACAGACATGAGTGAAAGATTGGCTCAGATGATTTAGTTTATATCATAACATTGTTTCTATCAGGTTGCTATCAGATGTTTGTTATGAAGACTGTATGATAGTAGATGAAGACTACTGTGGTGGATATGCTCCACTGTTCGCAACTACATGTTGTTGATCAAGTACTTATGTGTTACTTGGTGTGGTAGTGTACCACTGAATTGTAGTTATGTACTACTATGGATAAAAATAGTTGTGTTCTATTTTTGTTCTAATTGCCTTGAAGACTATCAATATTTTATTGGAAATAATCACCATCCAGACGAATGATGAAGATAGATTTTCCAGACGGAAATTGGTTCAGAGCATTTACTCTTCTAGATTATAAGAGTGGCTCTTGTATCACGCTATGGTGTGAGTGACTTATCCAACATCATGTCTAATTACTCAGATGAAGTATGGTTTCGAGAGCTGATGCAACTAATGGTGATGGTGATGCTCATGATCTAGTCATGAAATAGTCTAGATGACTATATT